>JABASH010003591.1:0-16087 GCA_019776445.1 Tomocerus maximus | reverse complement strand
CCATTACACTAACTGTATGTTGTAAATATTCCAAACTAATATTTTAATAATACATTTTTTCTTTCGGCTATCATGAGTTGTTGCACTTTATCCGTCAGAACCGTCGGCTTACTGTTTGCACTGGCAAATAAATTCCTGCTAGTTATAACAAGAGGCAGAAGAGCTAAACTATTTAATTGCATTAAGATTGGCTAAACTGGGCTTAAACGGTTAAAATGTGATTTTATTTTATACCTTACTTATAAGTCTCAATCTCAATTCATTATTTTCACGTTAGTTGTAGTTTTAGCTGTTTTCAAAATGGATATAAATATCATGGTTCTTAGCGAATTTACTAACAGAAAAATGTTAAAAGTATCTGCATATTGCACAATGTACGAAGATTTAAAGACTACATGGTATACATAATTATTATTACAACTAGGCAAAGGAGGTTAAAATAGTACTTCAATAGTAATTCAATTAGCTAAACTAGACTAGCCGATTATATTGTAAATATTGAATAGTAATTCAATTAACTAGACTAGATAGACGATTATATTGTAAAATTTCAACAAGATAAAACACTGCGTGTCAGCCCTGCTACCCACTTCCACTTAGGTACTCGTGTAACTACAAATAGGTGAACGAAGACAGTAGATAGACAAAGCTACATATAAGTATGATAGAAACCTACTAATGCCATTTACCTTTCAGATGTGGAATAGTTCAATTAATAATGGATTTCTGGATCCGCAACTTTTTGTAAAACATGTGGGGACTAGTTTTTATACCAAAGCTAAGGAATGAATGAAAAATGAGAGATTTTTACAAGATCTATGAATATACATTATAAATCATTAAATTAGTATATTCATATAGGTACTCAAGTTTTGGTAATGGTATTATGCTGCGACCCTGACCCTGTATCTTTAGGCCTTTAACTTTCTCTAGTGACTATATAGTTCTAGTAAGTGAGAAATAAAATCGTATTTATTCACACTACTACGTCCAGCAAGAACCTATAAATCCTTTATCTATGTCTTCCACCTAAACTGAATTATTCATTGGTATTATATGTCGATTTACACTTAATAAAATTTGATTGCATATCTGCTTATGTACAGCTAGTTGCTTCCTTAATTGGTAAATTAGCTGTTATTTATGAGCTTACAGTCATTATCTAGCGATAAACCTGATTTACTATCATGTAGAAACAAATCAGTTACCATTAATACCAGATAATACAATAAATGTACAAAATGTACATGCAAATCACTTATCCATTTGTGAATGATTTAGCAACTTCCCTTAGAATATTCCTCCTACTGTACTAGTTATAATGCTGTATTTAATCAAATGAAGTAGTTCTGGACTATGGGATGTGTAACACTTTACTGACTCAAGTTGTGATGTTTCTTTCGTGTATAAAAGGAGGTACGTGCGTATCAAGATTCACTCAAATTTGAACGGAAGATTGGCATGCAAAGGGTCGTTTGCGAAATTAAAGACACACTCTTTTTGCCATGAACATGTTTTTCATGCCTAATGATAATTAATATTGAGTTCATGCAACTTGTAATCATGTTAACAAAACTATTGAAAAGATTAGACATTGACTTTGATTTCTACTAGTCAGGCGTCAGAAGTTTCCGTACGAAGATAAATTTGGTAGCGGCGATTCTCTTTCCCATGAGAATTGCAGTCTGAGATTATTATTTAATACTAGTCAAAACTGCCGTAAATAATGCTGCTATTAATCTCTTGCAAACATGCTATCAGTAAGTACTATAATACACTCACAATTTAAATCATAGAAACTGCATTGTTATTGTTGCATTTTCTCGAAAGAAATAACAAGTTTTATAGAACAACTTTTCAATTTTTTCAATCCGATTGTGTAGCATTATGTTTAGCAAAACTATAATGTTTCGACAAGTCCGTCATCGTGGAAAATCTTTTGTTTTACCACATCACGTGCATTTCTTTTCATTTTCTAATTGTTCCGGTTAAGGTACCTTACCTAGTTTAAGTGATGGTAAATATTGAATTGAAGCATAGCATTTCAGTACGTATTATATTTCACATGTTATACGTGCTATACTACATCTACCACAACGCGCAAGCTAATTCTACCATAAAAAGAAGAGCTAAATACCAATGAAGTAAAAAAGTATTTTACGCATAAGAAGTTTAGATAACAGGGGTTTTCGAGCGTAAGAGTTATAGTGTAACTCTTACATTCAATAATGGCAGTGCTAACTCTTCATCGCCAAATTAAAGTGAAATTCTTGAGTCATAACTTTGCAATTGTGGTAAACTTCAGCTATGATAATGTTTGTGTTTTTACACCTGCTTACTGATTTAAAATATGAGTACATGACAGATGAGTCAATTGCAATCTTTATATATTGTGTTGCCAACTTACGAGAAAGTATCGAAAAATGTCTTCACTAAATAGGCATAATCGTTCCATGAGGTTGTGGCGTCTGAAGGTACTTTAGCAACCTCTATCCCACATAACATCTTCGCAAGGCAGCCTTGACGATTCAACTTGGACAAGTCTTTGAGGATACGTGAATCTCTTACAGCAACTTTGGATGCTGAGAGTCCTGTTGCATCTTGAGATATTGTGAATGGTTTGCTCGAATTTGTTTTAGATATAACCGTTCCCTCTCCCAGTGACACTAAGTATAAATTTATTCAACAAGTTAATATTTATTTTTGTGATGGGATGGGAGTTTAAGTAAATGTATATGTACACTGATGTTGTTAACAAACACAACTTGCAACACTAGCAATGTATTTGTGTATAGCTTGATTATTAAATGAGGAATGGATAAAAAAGAAATTGAAAATAACAAATATCCATGTTTGGACCATTGCACTTGTCGCAGTCTCGGCATGATATGCAGTGTTCCTACCCATTTAAGTTTGTTGTGCATTCGTGGAAGAGAAAACATCATTATCCATCCTTGTGTGTATAATCTGCATTACCTGTTACATTGTTACATAGCTACCTATCTGAATTGTCGTATATTTAGTTTTGTATACCTACTATACCCAAATATTGCACTGAGGTACTTTACTTAACTAGTAACTTGATTAGTGACTGCATTTTATTACGTCTGCAAATAAATTTGTCTGTTTATATTGAATATGGAGACAACCCACTATTTGTTGGTGACACAGATGAAGATTAAATGGTGAAAGTAAAAAATTAAGAATATCCTGTTTAGCATTTTTATCCAATTCTCGTTTGCAAAGCAGAATTGAAATTAGAATTGCAAACGAGACGATCTAAATTTTTTAGATAATGTCTCTGTCTGCTCCTTCATGTGACAATCCTAAAATTTAGCTTTGATGTACTTTTTAAACATTCTCTAAATGCATTGGCCACGTAGAGTTATACTGCTCAGTGAACGTGCTGAGAAAGTGCCTACTGACTGTATGTAAGTACATTTATGATTAAATAGCAGCTAATGAGCATTTAATAGTTAATTTCTAGAAGTTAATAGGAAGTGTAAGTAGTTTCCAGAAAATTTTTATTCCAAAAATAGTGATAACGTCAGAGTGTAATTTTTTATTGAAACTCGTTTGACTGTTGTTGAGGATTAGGCTTTTCAGCATAGAAAAAAGAATGAATGTGAAGTATACCTTGAAGAGGTCAGGTCTCAAGTTGAAAGTGTAAATATGTATAGGTATAATTGGCATTGGCAAAGTCTTCATCATAAGTCTTTGCTCTTACATTTATTGACAGGACAGGTTTAATAGGTATGAAGTAACTTTCTTCCTCAAGAAGTATTAATTAAAATTTTAAAAGCAAAAACTATTTTTATTTCTGTTAAAAGCAGGTTTTCAGTGTTTAATATGACGGCAATGTGTACGTAAAGACATAAAACGAAAGTACAGACAGATCATGTCGTGAGTCGTGAGCACACATTATCTCGGGATAAATACTAACGAAAGTTATCTTGAATTGATAACTGGTAGCACTAAAATCAGTTTTAAATAATTTGCCATGGGATAGTCTCTTACTTATGATTAGTAGGATTATTATGGAATTATATAAATGCTTACCTTGCACTGTGAAGACAATCAATCCAGATATAGTACTAAAACCATACAAATTCGCAGAACAAGTGCCTGTACTTAATACGAAATAAAATAATATTAGTACAAATTTTTGAAACTTGTAATAAGAAAAATCCATTTTTCATGACAATGAGCAGGCGAGAAATATTTGACTTTAAGGAGACTAAAATGTATAAAAAGATTAGGCCTTTTCAAATATGCCCATTTAAAGATGACACAACTTAAAGACTTGCAGACACAAATAAGTTAATAAAACATATCAAATAAGAAATGCAGTGGAGAAATGCAAAGGAAACAACTGGTTCGATGATGTACAGGAAACTGAAAGCATTGAAAATAAATGACAACGGTTATGAAAGTGGAGATTTACGTAGGAGAATTGGATAGCAAATTGTTGAATGAAAGAATATATCTCTGCATTGGTCTCTGTCCGCTGTACTCAGATACTCAGATCTGACGGCTTGTTTAGGTTATATCTGACTCCTAAGCTATTTTTCTGCAAAGGGTTGTTTAAATGGGTGGCATTTGTACATATGTACTCGCTTATAACATGAACAAAGCAAAAGTTGTGCCTCGCCTGTGCCGGTCCAACAGTATCTGACCTGACAGTAGACGGCTACCTAAAAGTGTACACTCATGTATTATCTTCAATCTGCCTGTCTAATTTTCCTTTTACTGAGTGACTACATGGGTGTCAATATCAATGTCAAGGTACAAGCTTTACTAACACGTTATACTATGAAATACATAATAATGGTACTGAGTGTGCACTAGTATTAGTCTAGTTTGTACTTGTGTTTCTAATATGTTTAAATGGTTGCAATTGCAAAAACAAGGGACGACTACTTAGCTTTGAGTCGAGAGTCTGACGAATAAAAAATCAACTGTTCGTCGTTTTCTATACGTCAAGTCAAGAGGGGAGAGAAATTCTACAGTAAAAAAGTATACCTACTTGCTTGACTTGCTACTTTGTAGTGTCCTGTCTAGCACTAGGTCCTAGGCTTTAGAAATTCGTCAATGATATTGTAATTAGCTAGTCAGCCCAGCCCACATTATGGTTGCAAATGCAAAGCAGTTAGCACAACAATTGCAGCATAGTAGTTCTAAAATTGTGGATATGTGGATCACAATCTGTGACTGTGACTAACCACTAGTGTAGCTATAATTCTGACGTTCCCGTTGAAATTTCCCTTTCGACTTCGACAGACAGGAGATATTAAGTAGCTAAGCTTTTGACGTCATCGAATTTGTAAAAGTGTTACTGACATTTTATAAAGAAGCAGTTTTATATCCAGAAAGACTTGTTTAATTTTTTAAATTAAAATTGTCTTGAAAAGAATTGGTTTTAAGCTAATTTTGTAGCTTGAGCAAATGCTGTGTAAATATATATTTCAATCACATGGGGATCACTTAGCTTTCATTTGTACATTTTTAGTTGTATTCGTTACATTGTAATAAAATAGGTGATTTAGTAGCTAAAGGTCTTTTTCATTTAGGTGTAATAAATTAAATTTTCATGTAGGTACTTTACAAAGAGAAGCATATAATTCCGATGTATAGGTCATAGTAATTAAGTATTGTAAGTAGTATTGTTTACATCAATTTAAAATCAAGATCATTACATATTATGAAGAAAGGTACAATTCAATAATTCTTTGTGTACAAATAAACAGTTTATTTATGTCATTAAAATACCAACAATACCAAATTATGCCACAAATAAAGTAACGTGTAAGGAATAGTTTTAAAGTAACAAAGTGATTTATGACTATTATCTATGATTTTCTGCTAATGCCTACTGAATTTGTGGTTGGTTTGAATAATAACATAGGCACTAAGCCTGTGGGGGTATCTAGGAAAAGCGCTAACATAAAATCTTCGACAAAATCGGAACTAGTTACTTGGCCATTCAAGCTCAGGTAACTTCTGTAATATGCTATAAAACATAACCCAACCAGTTTGCGTTAAAAGAAACATTTCTTCAGATAAAAACTAGAATCATCGTTTGTAGAAGTGTACGCACGTACATACTTATGCTATGCTCTTATCAATTTGATTGTCTGTATATAGTGATTTTAATACCTAGGAACGTTAGTGGACAGTAGTAGTAGGTACCATTAAAATTAACACTATAATTAATGCTTCATTGAGTCTTGTATCTGCACTTCTTAAGGCGTGTCAGAGGTTATACTTGATTAGTTTGACGAGAATCGCCGCTTTAGTTTTCTATCTTCATGTAAGTAACATGTTTCACAGTGAATTATAGAACCTAACTTTGTTATTAATTGATTAGAAACCCTTTTGGTTGGTAGGCGGCTTTTCATCCTGTAGACATACGTAACATGTAGGTATCTACTTTCTACTACCTGTATTAAAAATATGCAGACGTGAACTAGAACTTGTATCTGTATAATTTACTTAATAGTATCGACCTTTAATTAACTTAACTTCGGTATCATTGGGTATCCGGAGAACTCGTATAGATTATTTTGTATCTGGGGGTGTGGACATATCGTATCTATGTATGGAGATTTCGTATATGCAAATGGAGACATCGTATCTGGGCACTGAGATTTCGTATATGCAAGTTTAGGAAGGGAAAATGCCCTTACTCAATATTCAGACACTTAATCTTAATCTTCAGAGTCAGATAAGCATAAATTCCATATACAAATGTATAATACCATCAATACAGTGCAATGCGTGAACGACATCTCAATTCAATATCAAGATACGATAACTACATTTGCATATGCGAAATCTCAGTACTCAGATATGATATCTCCATTAACATATACGAAATCTCCACACCCCCAGATACGAAATTATCGATACGAGCTCTCCGTGAACCAGTTCATTCAATTGAATGTTTCGTAGAAAGTATTTTATCCAAACATGTAAGTAAGTATTCTGTTTCCATTTCTCTCATCAGAAACCCATGGTACTAACATCTCTCTTTAACTATTCTTATTTTATATCAAAATTGCCATTAAAATCTAAAAGTTTAGCTGGTGGAAAAAACTTTTTCTCAAGGGTAGTCTGAAATAATTCCCTTCTTTTACATGAAAAAGGACGATTTTAGGACACCAAAACAGAAATGTGGATGTAATTTTTATGTATGTACATGCATTATGATGCATTGTTGCGATCAAATAATTTCGACCCGGGGAAGAGCTGAATAAGGAGCTTTTGGTTTCCGATCTGCTGCATTTTGAGAAAACATTGGTTTAAAATGCAGGCCACTATTTCCTTTTATTTCTCACTCCCTCTTATTTTTCTCTTTCGTTCTTTCCATTGGTTGTCTCCTTCTCTCTTTTCCCCCTATTTTCCTAAAGCCGAAAATTCACTGGTAGTGGGAATACCAGAATACGTATTTCACACTGCAAAAATGTAAATATCGAAATCGAACTACATGTATAATTCCCTGGTGAATTATATCGATAAAGTACATGAGATAAAAATAAAATTTGCTAGCGAATGTGAAGAAGTAGAGCAAAAGTATTCCTAAAATTTTTTTAACGGTTGTTCATAGATCTTAATATGTGCACTCAACGATAGAAGTGACAATATGGCGAACAATTACAATCCAGGATTTGACGTTTGAGAAGCTGACCAACTAGAAGTGACAGTCTAAGGAAATGTCAGTTGTTTTTGACATGTATAAGGATGGGTGATAGATGGAATCTTGACAGTTGAGTATCAGTAAATTATTGAGTTTAGGAGATCATTGTATAGCAATATGATATGAATTACTTGAACTTTATATGGATTTAATGCTCTTAATCTTCTTAGAGAAATAGCATTACACTAAACTCTATATCCGACAAAAATTGTTCTGAGCTTGTTCTGTCTGTTAGCTATTAGCAAGATGCGACATTAATACAATTGTAAATAATTGCAGATTGAGCTATAATAATAAAGTCTATGCTGCTATGCCTTAGGCTGCGAGATGGCTCGTGACTTGCATATCAAATTGAAATTCTAGGTGCATATAAAAATGCTAATGGATATTGCAAATAATTTGAGCATTTTTATTATTTTTATTTTCTGATAGACTGCAACTTCATCTACTGGTTGTCTTTAATTAATCTGCATAGTTGCCGCTACAAATGTGGTCCGTTTTGTTTGGTTTATACTCGCATAGCTTTGCATAGTATGCTGTCTGTCTGCACTACAAATTGGAAAATATATACATAACTTTATGCATCATCTACCTGCATAACCCTACACATGCTGGTTATAATATAGTATTCATCCGACAGGCCATCATCATTCGTCCATTCCATCCTGTATCCCTTTGTTTTTTGTATATATTATTAGAATGTAATAATTTTGAAATATGTAAAATTGCTGCGACTGTGTAGGTAGTGTCATGTAGTGTACACTAGTTCTTCTTCCATGCATGATTGACGATAGTATTATAGCCCTCTCGTAAATACCAGCTGGATGACATACATACATGGAGTATACATAGAGTATCAGTTCAGTAAATGGATCCCATGAAATCAATGGAATGCCAACATGTCATAAAATATCTACTTCTTCATACAGGACCAAAAATGTTTCGGAATGTTTTTCACAAAATCAGCTTTCCTAATAAGAAATTAAATGGTGGGATGAATTTTTTATTTAGAGAACACGTTTTATTTGCAATTTGACAATCATACTCATTTAGCTTTCTCTATAGGGAACACATGCCCTTAACTTGATGTGCAAAGACATTTTGTCTTTTATGTCATGCTGGTTTTCAAAACTAAAAAATATAGCTATTACAGATTGAAATCACACATGTTTTAACATGAAACACAAACTAATGTGATTTTTGTCAACATTATGTTATATTATAATCATCAAACTTACTACTACGTAACACATACCAGTAATCAGTAATATTTATTAATAATTTTTGTGGTTGTTATTGAAAAGCTGATAAATAGATTGAGCGAAGAATGCAGAAAAGCAGGCATAAGTAAAAATAGGTTAAACACATAATTTCTTCGTGTTCGTGGTGATATTGGATAATGAAAGAACACAGTCCAACTATAAATGAGTTCTAAAACACCTAAAAGAAATGTCTAAATAGAAAATGTCAGAAACACGATGGGAATACAATTTTTAGGATCCAATCACAACTAAAAGCAAGCATTAGGATGTAATAGTTTTAATTTCCTTCGTGTGTTGGTTTAAAGTCCATATGAATTGGTCACTTCATATTTTCACTGCTAAAATTGTGCCTACTAAATGTGATTACTAATATTAAATTCGTTAAATGTGCATAATTTGTTTTGATTTCAAACTTTTCTCTATTCTACAAGATATCTGTAAATGAAAATAAATTATTTGTGAACATTTGCAAAAATCAATCATTGAGATTCAACAATAAAAGTTTCAATCTGTTTCCTGTACAGTCATAAAAACATATAAATCTACGTAACATCAAACAAACAAACAACAATGAACTTTAATAGACGATAGAGCTTTGATGACACTACCCCTGCTCTACTGATAATGCATACACGTTAATATCTTGGGTAATTCGGAAAAGACATGGGGTAAAATCGGGCTGGTCTTCCATAGTCAGTTCTTCTGAAGTCCTGGTTGTGTGTTCTCATTGGAAGAGGTCTTGGGTCATAATTGGGTCTGTCGTTCTGATTCTGATAATAATCTTGGCGTCCTCCGCCACCGTACGTATGGACAAACGGAGGGACAAAAGACGGGGTTTTCTGAGCACTGCTCTTTATAATAATTTGTTGGGATTCCTCAACGGCTGGGTCATCATCAGAATCTTCCGATGGCTCATCCTCAACCGAATCCGATGTCGGTGCTGGTCTCCTCTTTTTATGCCGTTGGCTGTTGCTATTTCTGCCATGAGATTGTGGCATCTTATGCTCCATACTTTTCTTCTTCTCTGGTTGATTTGTAGATGGCAATTTGTCATCTGGATAACCGCTCATCAATACCGAATCATAGTCATCCTGGTCAAACAACTGCACGTTGGAATTTCCTATTGTGGCTGCTACTCTATGGAAATCATTATCAAAGCTGCTTTGTGGAACTCCATAAACTCGGATGACTCCAGATGGAAGCGATGGCTTTTTCTGCGGCTTTTGAGCTCTTTTCTTCAGATCTGCTGCCGTTGCTGCAGCTTGTGCCAAGCGTTGATTGCGCTTTTCGTCTTCTTCATCTTCCTCTTCATCCTCCTCGTCTTCTTGCTCATTTCCTCCGCTGTCTTCTTCTTCATCCTGCTCTTCGTCGTCCTGATCATTTGCATCGCCGTCGTCTTCTGCTTCGTTATCCCCATCTGCGTCCTCATCGTCATCTTCGTCTTCGGCATCAGTGTCTTCGTCTTCATCTTTTTCCTTTTCGGTTCCTGATTCCTCCTTCTTCACAGGTTTCTTCGTAGGTGGTTGTGACACTGTAACGTGAACAAAACATGGATTACATGAGGTTATCTACGGAAATCATTATAAATTATGATGCAATTGTATAGTATTATTTGTCGAATGTAATCTTTATGCATTAGCTATCTGGAAATACGTTTACTTTACAATAACATAGGTATTTAACATTTTCCTGCAGGTCGATTAGAAATTCTCTAAGGATAGCTGTTTGTGATTACAGCGATTTGTGTTTTAACATTCGTTAACACATGATGTGTCCGTAGAAATAGGAGTCATGTGATGGATAATTTGCATCATTCATTGTCATGATTAGTGCTTAGGGTTATTACAAGTCACAATATAGTTAATTACCTTGCAACTAAATGTATCTTTATCGAACAATAGATAAATGTTACTTATCTTTCAGTGTCTAAATTGAATTTAACAACCGAACATAGTCATAATATAAGCTCCATATAGGTATACGTTATTTTCTTTAACACTAATGGTTTTGGTAATTTTTGCATACTCACATAGTGACGAGCGAAATAACTGATCATATAACTATATGTACTGTACTCGTAAATGACGATTTAAACAACGTACCTTTCTGAAATCGATCAGGGACAGTAGGATTCTTTAAATCTGTTGCGACAAAACTGTTAGCCACGAGGGGACTTTGGTCTACCACATGCGCTTGTCCTTTATCCCCCTCTACCAGTAGAAAACCTTGCTGAGCTGAAATAGAATTATAATGGTAAATTAACTCTCAAGTAGTATAGAACATAAAGAATGGTTCAAATTATCTTTACCTGCATAGTTTAAAGTGGCCAATGCAGTTTCGTTCCTGTGTTTTTCTGCTCCGCTAGCTATGTTCGTTTGTAAATATTTTATAACTTCCATAGTCAGAGGACATGCTGAGCTAGAGGTGGCATAATTGTTCACGAGAGATAATTGACGACATTGGCGTGGTGAACGAAGTTTATTGGCAATATCTGCTGCGATCGACATCTTTTTCTTGTCATCCGTTTCCTTTGGCAAAAGAAATTGTTGATTACATGAACTTACATGAAAATCGTGCGTGTAAAAATGTTTTACTTATTTCACTTGCTATACTAATTCAACTTTCTCTATTCTAATGAAGTTCTATTTGTACATTACCAATTTAATTTCTCGCATTTTCCTTCGTAAATCTTGGCTAGCTCTTTCGGTCATCATCATGCGACCGGTGCGACCTTTTCTATTTTTGTAAACAACGATATCCTCCGGTCGAAGTCTAATATCATCCACAAGCTCCTCTAATGTAATTTTCTTGATTCCACTGTACTTGAACTCAACCTCTTTATCTAAAGCTTCCTCTGTGTTACGAATAGGATCATCGTCCTGCTCGTCATCGCTAATATCATCTTTCTGAACTATTTTAGGCTTGGTATTCACATTCGTTATTTTGTAGTAAGGGCTTTTAGCCTCTCCCTTTACTTTCGTCTTGGTTTTCACATCAGTTTTCTTTTCATCATCCTCTTCGTCCTCTGGTTCTCCTCCAACGCTATGAATTCAAAAACAACAACCATATACATTGTAGTATTATATAAACTTCATTCTTAAACCCGACGCAAAGTAGAGATTGCGGAGGCGGCAAAATAAATTCATCAAAGAAATATCAGTATAATTCACATCATTATTGTTGAAAGTACAGCGTGGTAACAAAACGCTACCTGTATGAATCTCTGTAGATAGTTGATATATACATAGGTAGGTACCTACGATTTCAAAGCAACATTGTGTAAAGTCTTAAAGTACAGATAAAATGAAGCTTATTAGGTAACTCTCTAAAAAGAGTTTGCCATTCAGCGAATTGGTAGCCTTCATTTTTTGAAAATAGTAAGCTACTTTATACCATAAGATTAGATCTTAAGATCTGAGCCATAATTCGTATAAATGTAAAGAAAGATCAGCAATCACCCTAAATCACAAGCACAATCATCACAAAATATCTTGACAAACATACGATACTTGCATGAAAACTCAAGCCGGCATTTGTAAAACATCTAATGATTGTAAGCACGGTATAGTGGAAATTCAAACTTATGAAAATTGCTTACACAGGATAAGTATGTCTGTTTTAAAGATTATATCGTGCTCGTGCTTATGACACAAATGAACTTATTTGTAGGTTGAAGTGTAGTTGGTTTAGTTTGGCCATTAATATCTTGGGTACTATATAATGTCTTAATACTGAGTAAATAATAAATAATGTTACTTTGCGGTATTAGTTAGTGTCTACGAAAAACGTTTTAAAAGCCCAACATGCCTATTTAGTATACTATATACGTAAATCGGTCAAAAAACAAGTTTCTTGTGGCACCTCACATAGAATTCATGTCCGCTTTCTCTCTAAATATTTTTTGGCAAGCACCAAGTGAACAAGTTATGTAAGGCAGTTTTATGGTCCTAGTTCTAAAGCACCTTAAATGCTTTTCTTCATTAATTGGTATATGGTTTCGTTTTTGGTTCAAAGCAACCTGTGCATAAAAATCAAAGATTTGTATTTATTACTATCGCTGCTAATGCAGATAAACTGCAGGTGTTGAAACAGTAGAGGCAATTTTAAGCACGTAGTCTTAAAAACTTTGTAAACTGTAAACCATTTCCTTTCAATCTTTCTTTTCTACTGCTGTAGCTGATAAGAATACATTTACAACAGATAATAACGAACGCTCTCGTTTGTATTTGTTTCATGTAGTAAGCAATGATATCTCTTTGGATTAAGTGGTTAAAAGTATTCCTACACTAGTCAAGTCTACCATCTTATCGATTTCACTACGTTTTTCGTTACCATTTTAGGAACACGCATTTTTGAATGTCATAAAAGTAAGTTAATGGTCAATACCTTTCCTTGGTTAGGGATGTGTAACGTGTAACTACCGTATTCAAAATTGATTAGCTTACTTTGTATAAAATCAGGTTCCTAATGTTAATGCCTATGTTTATGGACTTTTAATGTGAGCTTTTAGACAAGAAGCTTATTTATCTAGGAAATAATGTTTGCTCTTGCCTACTTATTACTTTTATTGTGAACGATAATTTCCATTAAGCTTTCAAAATTAATCAGTTTATACTATTCTAGCATTTCATGTACACGATCCCACAATCAATAGAACAATTGGTATCATTAAGTAATAAAGAGGGTTGTTTATAAAATCTCAGGACTATTAATCCGTAAATATAGACATTTACTTCCTCATCCCGTACTACTTCATTTGTGCAAATGATTCTTTCATGTCCTTTAAATTCGTTGTAATATCTTTTCATGAAAGTCAATGTCTTTTTAGTGCATATGCACACAAAATTTCTTCCGCTCTATAGATAATTCCCTTCTTTTACAAAATGCCTCCGTTTAGCGTGAAGATCAGATTTAAATATCTTATAAGAATCCTACGCACACGTTTTTAAAGTTTCTTTTGAACGCTTCGTTTCGCTGTTTCTGCCTCAAAAATATTTAATCCTCCTATCAAAATGTATTTAGTATCTTCTTCTTTTACAGCCTTTTACGGGCAATTAATTTCTATTGTTGACTTGTAAGCAGATTTGTGGTATTTTACAAAATGGTTATCCCTTTTTCTGTTGTTCATACAACATTTAACGCCAGCACAGACAGGCAAGCAAGAAAGGCACTTGCGAAGATGCGACCAGCCGAAAACGTTAAGTACCTAGTACCTATTCATCGTTTGAGTTTGAATAGAATGTCAGTTAGTTAGTATCATAGTGGAATTAAAATATATTGAGTAAAAAACGACAGTAAAAAATAAATTATTACTCAATAATGTCGAAAAACTCCTTGACCACATATGCGAGGTCGTTCACATAGTTGGTTTTCTGTGATACTGGCTTAGCTTTTCTAACACCGCAAAGAAGTTGAGATAAACAATTTTGCTGCTGCTCTTGAGACAAAGCTTGACGAAATCGTTCTTGATTTGGAGTAATATCTGCAATCCCCGATTTTTCCTTTTTTATAGGAATCTGCTTGTCTGTAGAAGATTCATTATCTTGACTAGGATCAATGGTTGATGTGGATTCCTCTGACCCTGGTGTGAAGGTAGTGATAGCTAGTTAGTGATAGCTAGTGAGGTGCTCACTAAAAACAGATAAATTAAACTTTTAATTAGATCTTCAAAACAGATTTGCTTTTGGCTGTACTTACATTACAGCAACAAAATTATCGTGATTATTTCCCTTGTTTCACGGATATTTGTTACTCTCAATCAAATGCATAAGAATCTATATATTTTTGCTTTTGCATGCATCTAACTATACCCAGAGAATTCCTTTCGGTACAAAAATTTTGTTTACATACTTGATTATCGGAAATTAGTAAAAATACATGTTTATAATTGTAAAATAACGGTTTCATTGCAATTAACTAGTCATATACTTGAAGATTATAACATTAAAGAAGTCCTTGACAAGGTAAAAATGAAGTTAACTAACAGTAAAATAAATCCATGAAAATAATATTGTTAACTAAAGTAGATAAATGTTACCTGCGAGTAGCAGAATTCCAAAAGTGCCAAGATGAGATAACCTCATGTTTGTTGAACTAGATACACTAATGACTAATGGGACACACTGAATAGCAGTACGTCAAGAAAACACAATTCAGCTGTTAACACCAACTGAAGCAACAAAAAACTAGACACTCACTCAGCTACTTTAGAAACAGTTTTTAGAAAAGTCTGAAATCAGCCCAGAGCTAAAGTGGGCAAAACCAGATAAGAATGTGCCTTACTTATTAACATTAATCCCAAGTATGCGCTAAAACTGTGTCTAAACTCCTTCTGAGAATGTATAATACTTTTTCCGTATTGATTGTTGGTTGGTCAAGTTGAGAAGTGTTGCATTAGTCAGTCAGGTGTGTTGAATTTGAGTCGAGCTTACAAGTTCTGTAATGTTGGCCAGGAGGAGACCAACTAATGACTAACTTGAGACAAGAGTAGCAAACAAGCTAAGCTAAAACAGATAACCAGGCCAAAAGACAAGACATTCAGTTTATTGCCCATATGGGTGCAATGAGTAAAGTAAATGCAGAATATGCGAGTAAAGTGGTATGCAGCAAGCATAAGCACTTTATGGAAAGACAAGCTGATGAAAGGGCAACGAAGCCACAGTCCTTTAGCACAATAACGATATGCAAGCTTTAGGTATTGCAATGCAGATAAGTATCAATGCAGGTGCCTATGTAATGTAGGCAGGATAACAAACGGAATTATAATCAACTAGTCGGTTGGCTTCGCTAAGCTTTATTATTATTTATTATTGCCTCTCGTCTGACTGCTAGCTCTCAGCTTCTTGGCTAACTCTGAACTTATTGGACTTCTCATAAAGGTATGCCATCCATTTACATCGTCACATCGTCAACGGATTATTAATATACTTATAGGTACTACATCATCATCATTATTTTAAAGTCAATGTACAGTGGAATCGAAAGTCGTGTCAACTTCATGTCCACAGGATTCATGAGATTGCACGCACAACCGTGTAGGACAGTTTAATTTAGACGAACTCACTCAACAAGACTAAAATTTAATATAGATTAGTTAAACTGATGTTACTTTTCATTCGCTATACCATGT
>JABASH010003590.1:0-16089 GCA_019776445.1 Tomocerus maximus | reverse complement strand
ATTATTTAGTGGGAAAAATCTGTCAATTTTTTATTTATAGTAGGAAGGGAAGAATAATGCTGATTTATTAATTACTAAATTATGTTGTTCAATGCGCAATATCCAGGTTTCATTATATTTAAGCCCTAAATGACAAGAACCACTGTTACAGGGTATACAAACCAATTATTACCTATTAGGTTACTGCGACAATTATATTATAAATCCCTATAAATAAACTAACTATCATTAGCTATTAGTAGGGCATAATTATATTTGATGGCTTAAAGACGCTGAAGAAAAATGAGATATTAAAAGGGCAATTAATCATTATAAATATTTTATATAGTTGTCAGAATTTGTGAGTGCATGAAAGTAAATGTGGATAAGGTACCCAAAGTGATGAGAAATGTGGAGTAGTGAGTGGAGAGGATAATGTGTGAGGAGTAGACGATTTCCTCACTGCGGGGGAGTGTGGGATGTAGCAACGAAATATTTACTGCAGTATGCTGAATGTCGAGAGAGACATATTGTGTAGTTGTAAAAGACAGAAGGACAACAGAACAGACAGAAGTTTGGCATAAACCCTTTTCATAATGTAAGAATAATGTAATGCCACATAACTGTTAAGTTCAAGTTGGTCACGAGATGAGTCTAACAGAAATAGATATAATTATACCAAACTACATTATAGTAATCCATGCAGATGTTGTCATTTGTACCTCGTACAATTTAGGGGCTTACAATCTGTCTACAATGTATTAGAGCGGCATCAAATTCTAAAGAAAATTTGTACTAGCAGAGAACAAACAAAATTTATAGTTACCTAGTACTAAGTATGCGGGATAAGTCGGAGGATATAAGTCTCCAATGCACCTTGTAATAACTATATAATACATCAATATTTAATATGATTTGAGTGTAGTTAAACATTAGTGGGGAATTGATAAGTAGATACAAAGGAAAATAAAATAAGAAACTCTATCGCATTTTTTGTTGTATTTTATGAATCATGAAAGAAGAAAAAGTCGTTCAGTCGGATGGGGTTGACTGCGTCCTGAGCAGAAATGCATAACTACATCTATATACCTTATACAAGTTTAGAATTGAGAACTACCCCTGCGTAATGTGTATAAATATTATTTTATAGAGACTCTGGCAGGCTTCGTTCGACTTGGCCTGCCTAAGCTGAGTCTGACAATGAAAGGGAACGCATAACATAAAAGTAATCTTTCTTCTGCCAAAGCCAAACCTAGACTTGACTGCTGGATGAAGATCTAATGTAGTTTTATGCTCTTTGAGTTTCTATATATGCTTTGTGTACCTAATCACAACACAGTTTGAACATTGCTGTAAATTCTTAGATATCTATGGACAATAAAAACTACGACATAATGTTGTATATTTTCATGTAAAACAGTTTCAAACTGAAATACATTAAAAATCTTTCCAAGTAAATAAATGCGCAATTTTCATACTAAAATAGGCATTTAGGAGTCTGCAGATTTCTTTTGCTGTAGTGCAATTCGGTATTCACTAGCAGGTTTGTGTATCTCCTTTTATGTAGAATCAATAGTAATTTGAAATAGTTGTGAAGTTGCAAGTCTTCTTGTAAATTGAGTCTGTGTGTTGTGACGTAAATTTGGTTACCGGGTCAGGCTGCAATAATAAAGATATCTTGCGACATCACATACAAAGCGTAAGTATGTAGTACCGCAGAAAAGATCACATTCATAGAATGAGATCAACTATGTAAAAGTCTGTAATAATGAAATTAGTGGGTAGGTACCTTAAAGGAGGGAGAGGGCAGTGCAGATATTGCATTGCTGCATAACTCTTTTTTCATTATTGACTTTCTATGTATCTCTGTGAGTTGGTAGCATTTTTCTACCCGGGCCGGGTACAGACATATAATCTATTAGTCATTCGGTTTCGGTTGCAGAAGCGTCCGGCTTCTCATCCTTCTCAAGTTCCGTACTGTATTATTAGAGAACTGATCCCGTTTTCGGGAAAGAAAGGGTCTATTCAAATCTAACGACCCGATTACATTAAGTGCTCCTATGAAAAATCAAATTCTGCGATTGAGAATCATCACAATTCATCTCGGCTTGCATTCTATATGTAAATTTGTTTATTGGATCGCCATTCATCTCTTCTTACATTTCCCATGCAAATTTGTTTACTCGGAGAACAGGAGAATTATTATAATGGTCTATATACTGATAGACATTGCGAAAGGAAAATAAATACTAACATTTCGTGGAGCGATCAAAGCCATTCCAGGAAATTAATAGTTACTGGAAAATAACAGAGTTGAGCAACGCTTTCTTCAGCCGTACATTCTGTCTACTGCTGTAATAATATAGATCAATATGCATAATATGGTTTGCATGGATAGAATAACCTTGCGTTGGAGTCAAGTTGGAAAGTTATTTACGCGGTAGACATTTCCATTCTATTCACTTTGTCAGCAAAGGTCTAGAATACCGACCAGTGAATCCCTGCAATTTCAGAGTAATTTAATCTTTAATCCGTCCTTTAGTAGCTCTTTAGTTAACAAAGCGATTTTATATATACCGAGTCTGTAAACATCATTAGCATCATCATAATCACTGCCGCATACAATAGCAACTTATTGTTTACCAATTTAAAGGGCTTAATTTTGAAAGGAAGTTAAAATTGCAAATTTGCTTCAATATATTCATGTCAGAGGCAAATTAATGTTCTTATGATTTATTAATGTAGCATTGTAAATCTCTAAAGGAAATTAATGCAGCTATTTTATTGATTATATCTGTCTTTGTGTAACTCGGAGGAAAATTATAAATATCATACCATCCCTTCAGGGGGGTAATGATACTAACTATTGATCCCATACCTTAATTATGTTTACATCGTGTAACTATTTAAAATTCATGTCGAGGTGATATATACTCCTAGCATATAACTATGCGCTATTGATGAAATGTATTATATTATTGATGAGGAAAATTGTCAACTTTGTTTTATAATGTGTTTGAAACATCACGGAGGATAAAATAAGTCCGTGCGTGCGTGTATATTCAAACTAGTAGGAAATGGAAAAAATCGAAGTGTAACACAACGGCAAGTTTATTGATTTGTCCGCTTTCATCACTTTAAATGGGAACGATATATTTGTTTCTGATTGTGCCAATGTAATTCTACGAATAAGTGTAGGGCTTTTGAAACGTGGGAGTTGGAAGTGTCGAACTCGCCGTAACAGTTAAAGAGTGAAAGCTATATGCAAAGATATTAGAAAGACGACACATATAAGTTTTACTTTCGGTATGGATGTGTCAGTTGCATTTTGCGTTTAAGTATTCGAAAAGTAGAACTCTGGAACTGGACTGGAACTATATAATATAATCTGAGAAGCCATTATTTATAGTAAAAGGATAAAATGCACGCTCTACAAATATTATACATGTTACATTATTCATAGAAAGATTTCTTATTGTAAACATGTCATGCAATAAATAGTGCCAATGCTACAATATCTGTAGTTGCATTTTAATGCTGTATCAACTTACAAGGTTTTAAATGGTCACAGTTAAGTGGCTGATTATTATCGTAGGCCTTGGAAGCTGCAAAAGGGAAAATGTTTATGTCGCCGTCTTAGCTAATTGTTTAGACTAATTGATACTGAACTTATAGTTCGATGAGCTGAAGAATTAAATGATGCTAATTATCATTGTATTAGCCTTCAATGCATCCTTTCAATAGCCTATAGTGTAAAGGGCATAGAGGGAGTATGAAAAAAATGTGCATGGAAAAATGCTGCATCATTCATGCGACATACTTACATTTGCTACAGTTGCAATTAATGGAATGGAGCATCAAAATTTATTTACGATGGAAAATTCGTGTCCTTAGCGTATCATGATCAGAAGTACATTTATTTATGTGTAGAGACTTATGATTCGTTTTGTCAGTTTAATATGGCATTACAGAACGTTATTATGTCATTTCCATTAGATGTAGCCCAGACATGCCAAAAGCAAACACAAGAGTTGGTCTAACTGTATAGGTACTTGCCCTTTCCTCATTGTATCCCAGATATTATTCGTTGGCACTAAACTAAAGGAGTTAACAGAGTCGCCAATCAATAATATCTTCGTCTGCCAACTGTGAAATTAAATGATATTATTATTGTTTATCAGAGATATATGGAAAGTAGAGTGCAGACATAGTAAGTACACCTCGTCATTAGTACTTATTAAGCAAATGGGAAAAGCGTCAAAAGTAGCGCAACTCTGGATAAATATAATTTAGTTGGTGTATTGAATTTTCCGGTACTTAATAGTTATTCAAGGCGCTTATATTCTCATGTCATAACATAGCATGGTGGAATGAAATGCCCGATGAAAAGTTTCCTCGTTTCGTAGTTTTAAGTTTTATTCTGCAATGATTATGCGGAACGTGGAGAATAACAGAATCTGCTGACTATAGAATAATAGATATGCTTCTTTTGTCCCCTTTCTCAGACTAGCCTTTCATAGGATACTAAAACGCTAGTTGTTCACCTAAATTTAATATGTATATCCAAAAAGTCAATTCAAAACTGTCGAGCAAAAGTTGGTAATGCAATGGTAAAAGTAGTTTCTCAACTCCTGATCACCGCTTTAACAAACTAAACATTCAATATATACTTATAAACAGAACTTTACAATACGATAGATACGTTTCTTTACTTCACTTTACTCAGTGAAAACTAAGGAATATGAGTTTTACAGAAATAATGGCTAGCTTGCTCTGCGTATCAGATCGATACATTGCCGCAGACAGAAAAAGGAATCAGCAGAACGGAAAACTAAACGCAAACTTCTAAATGGAAAGCATGGGTACGTGTGTGTGGGGTACACAAAAATTATTTCTCAAACCCACCATGTACCAAACGCTTATCTTTAACATCCACCATATCCGAAAGATATCTAAAGACTACTTCGTTTTTCTTGCCTGCAAAATTTAACGATTTTATCAATTCTTCCAACATTTCCACAAACGTTCTTTTATTTAACCTTTTCAGATTAGATACCCCAGCAAATAGAAGATATAATAATTTTGATTTAGAAACTATTTTGGATCGGTATCTACTGTAAATACATGTAGGATTAGTAACATATTAATTCAATCGCAAAATAAAACAATATCCATAATATTATTTAGTTATAAATACTTTCATGGCAAATAATTTGAACCCCTTTCGAACAGATAGTACACCTTTAGTAATTTCTAATCAGGATTCATTCTTTTGAAATGCGTACTATCTACTAGATAAATGTGTATTTACAAACCTTAAAAAGTAACAAAATAAATAGTTACTGTCCATTTTATTGCTTTACCATATGCCCTACTACTCATATCGATATTCAATCACTCAAGCATTTTTACTACTTACTATTAATTTTGTGATTCCATTCCCAACTTTCCCTAGCACTTATGTTTGTAGTTTTAGTATAACTGTATAGGTATACTTTATAACTAGGTAGGTACTATATATAATTCATTCCAATACCTAGAAGAACGTTTTGTTAATGAAATATTATTTTTCTTGTAATGATATTTAGTAATGCAAAAGAGATTTAGTAAAGTAGGTTCTTAGATTCATTTTTACTTTGGTCTCCATTATGCGGAAATATCTTTTGTCATGTCACATATATATGTATAAGTTCCAGGGTCCGTAATATTGCGAAACGGAAAAGATGATTAGAATCGGCTGCTATATGTGTATATCTTGGAAAGGGACAAAATGAAAACTAATGAATATGGATACACAAGGAAAGGACATGCAGACAAACGAAATGTGTTAATAAATAGTAGCCACATAGAATAAACAGTTTTATAATATATACCACTTGACTATTATATCTGTATACTCTACTTGGATGACCGTATGACCCCTCCGACTTGAAACCAATCATGTTCTACGATCCTGGCCATCCCCAGTAAACTAATTACATTTTATTGCTCCTCACTATTTGCTCCATCATTTTGTGCCATACACAATAACCATTCTGTACATGCATGATGTGATATTTTAATGCCCAAATGGTTTAGCCCTAACGAAAGAGTCCAACTTATTATCTGCTAGTAAGAGTGAAACTTACAGGAAAAATCCATATAAATTTTGTAATCGACTGTATTTAATTATAGCTAGATCCACTTAAACGGTGTTATTAATGTACCAAATAATTTATTAGATAATCGTAAAATGAGTTCTAATACTTAATGTTGCGTACATTGTAGCTAAAGGATACCATATAGCTGTACTCATATTGTATACAATTTATCAAAGAGGTGTATTGACAGTTCAATTAACTTTCTGGATAAATAGGATTCAGGCAAAAGTTGCCATGCTCCGAATCAACAACGATAAGATAAACACTTTATAAATCAATATAATCCTCTATCTTGCTTTTTACGGCTAAATAAGTATATCATTGCAATAGCCACTCTGAAAGAAATGATTTTTTGCTCCATGGATGCTCTGGATATTATTTATATTTATTCATACATTATAATACTTTCATATTTCGCTGCCAATTAAACCATAATAGTAGCCTATTTAGTGACTTCATTTAACTTAACGAAATCAAAGTACTTCCTTATTAAGTTGTAGAAGGATTTTGAACCATGTTCCTTGTCTCTACATTGAATGTGATAACTCTGCCCAGGGTTTATTCTGTCTGAAAGACAGTTGGACAGGAGAACAAGAGTAAAATGCTCGGAAATCAAATTACTTTTAGATGTAGCTACTAATAGAACCTATTACAGTCAAGGAAAAATATTTTATATATAATTAAGTCCTATACAGTAAGTCGTAGTGGATGTGTACAGACACACAATTAATTGTATGACGCAAACGCGAAGAGAAATTAGTAATTGTAATTTGTTATTCAAACGAAATTCCTTGCGAAACATTCCATTAGTTCCCTTTCATCTCAAATGGTTTCCGTTTTGGAGTTCAAAGTGGTTGGCTGAATCTTTAGACACTATCGTCGAATCATAAATATTGGGAGATTTTCATATCAAATAGAACAATGATTCATAGTTTCATATTTCCTGTAACACATATTTTCATGATGCATTGCAGTAAATATAAATTGTGACTGACTGTACACGGCTGAGTATATTGAGTAATTATCTTAAAAGAATTCATGTCACAACATTGGAGATTAGGTTTTTTATAAACAAACCATAAAAAACGTTCTTAACTGTATGGTGTTCAACTGTGAAGCTCCAGGGTAGTAGGTATCATTGTATACTTTACAATCCACTTCGTACATAAAGATAATATGACTAGCAAAAAATATTTTTCACATGAAGGTCCTGGCTGTCAGATTGTTAGACAAGGTAACTTTATACTTGCAAAAGCGACATATGCATGTCCATGCTATATCTATTGTAGTAGCTAATATCGTAACGCGGAATTTTAATTAGATAATAACATGCTATGTAATTCTAATATTATTAAGACCTATACACGAATAGCTAAATATGTACTTAGGTATTATATTCTTGGCATCTTTATCTTTGGTTCTTTAGCACAAAATATTTCCTCTAATTTTACTTCAAAGTTGTTATTTGGTTCTCAAAATATGTTTATAGGTAATGATAACCATATCGCCAACGTCATAGTATGATGTCATGTAGTGTATGTGTAACTGAAAAATGTATAAATTATTCATGGTTGTCGTAAAACTGTATAAATATTACTATATTTAGACTATATTTTAATTGTATTCCGAAACTGAATCTTATCTTTGTCCTCATATTCCCAAGTTTAGTTATTTATCATCGTTATCTTCGTTTTTCTGAATCCTTTGAATCTACTTCCAGTGTTTTAGGTTGATATTTGTTGCATTCGTCACTATGTAGAAGAATATATTATCAAAGAAAATAAAGATGCTGAACTTATAGCTGGTTACTGATAACAATAAGTGCTTAGGAAAATAAATTACACTAGTAAAAAATGCTGGTGAATTTTATTAAAATTCTTGTACCGAAAAGTCAGGTTTGGTTAGCTTTAGGCGACTTTTTTCTTCGAAACCTTCCTCTATTTATTCTAGGGCACTGCTTTTTATTTCATTTGCCATCCTTATCAGATACTTATAACTTATGACATAATAGCAAAATCTACATTCACTAAGTAATAATATGACTAATTGAAATTTTATGTACAGGAAATTTTTACGCCATTTCTAAAAATGCCCTTTAAATTTATTTTGCTATTATGTACTAGATATTATAAAATTTAGAATTATTTTTGACAAAATTAATTGTCTAATTGTCTGTCGCAATGAGTCATTTTATTGTTTGCTGTAAACTTTTATATTATAAACTGTGTTGTGCTAAAATGTATGGTTAGTAGGGAGCATTTCATTAATAGGCCTGATTATCATGTATATAAATACCATATTCAATTAGATTGTACTTGTAGAATAATATTGCATATGATTACCATGCATTTGATATATTATTTGTTAGGGACCGGGAGGGGTCTACTTGTAAAAATAAAACGCTAAAGCCATCATTGTTTGATATGAGATATTATGTGAACGGCTAAACCCGTCGTACTCGTCTACTGTTATGCTTATGCTTAGCTAGACGTATAATAATAATATGATAGCACAAACAGGTCGAATGCGTGCTATGAAGCCTAATCGTTTGCTAAAAGCCTTGGACACGGATGGAAGCTACAGTAGCTTCTCATCTGAGTGAATTAATTAGCGAACTGCTTAGAGGTTATTTAAAGTTCAAAAAATGAATGTTGACCAGCAGAATTGACCTATTGATGGCGTTTGGCAAGCATGGGTTTAGATTTGGGATTGGCAAGATAACGAAGCTGAAGGGAAAAGTGCAAAATGTTGCGCAAAAGGGGAAATGATAAAAATTAAATAAATGTACGTGGAATGGATTCAGCGATGTGAGAGAGGGAAGGGAGATTCATTTGTGGAATAAAGGGGAAGTTGGAGGACAAGTGAGTTAGTCGAGATGGGGGAGGGGTCTCCCGTAACCCAATCCTATATCCTATTACCATCTTTATATGTACCTACATGTACCTACCTACTACTTATAATATATAATAGCAATCATATAAAGTCTCGCAGGTGGCTTTCTATGAGTTCCTCTCCGACAATTTCTACTCCTTCCCTAAATAAACTATTTACTCATGGGTCAAATTCAAAACATCACTAACAGCATTTGTTTAAAACAATACATTCCCCCGACTACTACTGCACAGACCCACGAACTGTAACTTCTGCTGTTTAATATTGTTGACTACACGGAGTACCTACCTTAATAGCACCAATTTGATTGCACATACCAATCTCTTTGTGCAAGACTAATTTTATATGATGTGATGATGATACCTAATGAGAAATGGAATGCAACACAATATTATCTACATTATTGAGATTTTAAAACTATGACTCCATGCAAGGTACCTTTACAGTGTTTAGGTACACAACGACAGAAAATATTTACTCGAACAGCAGAAAACAGAATAGAAATGTTTTTATGGGCATATATCACAAAAGCATCTAGACTATAATACAATTGTAGTAGATTTCAGTGAATATTCAGGCAAAAATAGTCAGGGCCTGAGCCTGCTGTCAATATCCATGTGGACTGACTCTGTCCAAAATAGTGAGCTGCAATAGCGTACACGTAGCCGATAACACAGTATCACTTACTACTACGTGTACGTACATTACTCCTAGTCGGGATCGGGCTTGGCTTGTGTGATACTACAAATGTACCTATTATGTAATATAAGTTGCATCTATACAGAATCAGGATTCATTCAGTAGAGGTGAAATTGAGGGAAAAAGAATCAATTGACAGGCCGTTTGTTGCGAGCGAATAGAAATACTATTATGACATGGCATCTTACCGCAAGACGTTTTGTTGATTCCATCCCAGTTTATAAATTAAATCATGCAATGCACCAGTTATGTAGATATTCAATGCTTTTTTGTTATATAAACGCTATATAGTATTCGATTATTACTTAATTTCAGCATGTTTTTATTTTTTACGTAATTCCAAGTAAATGCTTAATTTTTAGTGTCATGCATGTATGAATTTTGTTCCCCAAAGTGAAGTAGTTAATGATTTTGAAGAAATAGGAAGACAAGGCTGTGTTGAGCTGATCCCACCTCTATTCTTGCACAAACCTCAATTCAATTCAATTTAATCTTATATCTTTCTTTAAAAGTACTATGTATGTAGAGAAGCCAGAGGAGCCAAACTCCAAATAGACCCTCCTCGACTACTCTCGAATGTACGATCATTCTATAATCCTGAAAGTTTTCCTCTTCTGCGCTTACTTTTATTATTACAATATTACCATCTTTGTATTTACTCCAACCTCGACTGAACTGCGTTGCATGCTTGATCGGAAATTGCTATTACTATTGTAAACCGTTTCCTTTGGTATTAAATACTTGGCTAGACCCCATACCTAATTTTGTGTTATGAAAATTTAAATTGCAGTAAAAGTTCACCTGCAGATGTACAGTTAACGACTGAACTATTTATCTATAGTTTTTCTACCTTTATCGCATAAAAGCATTAAACTTCTTGCTTGATGAGTTCATGGCATGGAAAAATGAGATCAGCCATGCCAAATATACCTCAGCAACAGTTTTCATAGAGTAACTTAAATTAATCTGTTTCAGAAGTTATGGTATACAACGGTGTTTACATGATTTACGTAGTTTTATCATTTTGTAGACAGCGCTGTAAAAAAGACAAATATTATTGTTGAATTCTATAGGAGTGTAATACTTTCTAAAATAGAAATCCCTGCAGTTGTGAAAGAAATCATATAATCCCTTAGCAGTATTACATTAATGTGTGACAGATAAAAAACATTTTGAATATAAGTGATGAAATGCATAAATCATATTATTATAAGAGATAAAAATTAGTCACGAATGACATTAAGCGTTGCATGCATAATGACCCTATTTTATTACTATAACATGTCATTTATACATGCCTTGGGCATAGGTGCCAAAATATATTGATCTGAGGTTTTCATTTCCATTCGTGACTCTCTGAAAACAATAATAATTTAATATGTCTTATTTCCATCATCGGAAATGTAAGGATTCAAAGAAAATGTGTTGTCACAAACATTTTACTGAATATTGAGTTTTTCGTCTGTCTTCTTGGGTTTCCTTTCTTTATATCTTTAGTTGGCTCTGCACAGTATTAATTTTTGGAAGGGATGGGAAAAGTTTTTTATCTTTGTGCCCGATCGATACCCTAGACTTGTAAACTAAACTCGGAAACTCCTTCCAAAACGAGGGGAACTTATTATGTGCTATAGAAGAGAAATCGGACTGCCTGAGAAATTTCCTTCTAGGCACTTGTACCTATGCAATGCTAACTCTCTGCCTCTATCTCAATGCAAAGCCATGTTCTGGATAATATTTCAGCTATATACAACTTCTTTGTGTGCCCGGTTTATGATCGTTTACATAGTGAGGTGCATTGCCTTCTGTGCGTATCTATACATACGGCACGCCACCACCAAAACTCGTCAAGCTGCGTTTTAGCTATTGTTATTAGTCCATAGTAATATTCCAGCACTTCCAATGTCTCATTCCATCTCCAGCTGCAGACCGTTTCGCAAACATTTGACATTATTACTCAGAAACAAACTTATTTAGTTCATGCTCACACAGTTTGCACTTTCCATTAATTAATCCAATTAACTTTGATTAATAATTATCAAAAGTACTACCAATACATTTTAGGGTCATGAGGGGCAATTGTACAGAGATAAGATTTCAATCCCTTTCGCTGTTCAGAAAGAAATATTTACGATTTTCTACAAATTTTCTTTTAAGTGAGGAAACCTAAGACTAATCTAATTAATTCGTGATAAATTCATCAGACGACCTTTAATGTTGAAGCTTTGTCTCATTCTAAGTTGTAACTTAGCCATGTCTAAACAGAATTACTTCATTGATTTATTCTTCCATGGGATTTTATATAAAACATCTCTGAAATCTAATTTTTACGAGCACACTCATAGAAGACAAAAAATGACATGAAATGTACTTTCGTCACGTATAAATTCTAAGCGATAGTAAATAACTATATAAGTCAGTTTATTCTTATAAAACGATGGCTATAATATAAAGTGGAGGGAACGAGAGGGAAGTTGAACACTAAAATACAATTTATACAATGATGAATGTCTATAACTTATGTGTACTGCACTATATCTACAACAACCCTACTATGTAACTCCCGCATCTCGTTTCTATTCTAGGACAGAGATACACTACAAAGGATAATAAATCCTGCAGTTTTCTGTGCGTATTCAGATACATATTGGAAGAGCGAGGCGCGTAAGAACGTGACTGTACGCATACATACCCCTACTACTGCGAGGAAAGGTGCGTTTAATGCGTATCCCACACGCTTGCATGCAACAATATAGAATCCACATACACGTTAAAAAGATATCTTCATCTTGGCCATAAAATCATCTAAAATCATCTCATTTCTCAATATTGTACTTTTAGTATGATGACAATAAATTATATATTTGCTAAAGGGAAAATCTGTTTGCAAAATTAAATCAGTAGGTTTGGGTACGAATAATTGTATTAAATGCTAGGGAATTTTTGCAAGAATTTTAATTGTTTGATTCCGAATTTTAAGGGTTTAATGCGTAGAAAGACTTTTTTGTCGGAAATCGAATGTCCTGTCCTATTTACATATAGTTATTTGGACTATGGCAAAATTCTAAAACCATTTATAACCAATTTTCTGACTTGCATTTCTAATATTTGCTACTATATATATTAATATAAAATGCAAAAATTATTCAGACATTGTGATTGTGACAGTAGCAAAATTTATAATCGTTGCATTATTAGTAGCCTTTTATTACATTTAAATCTTAATGAGCTTTTTAGAGTGCGGAATTGAGGAAAGTCGATTGTAGTAGTTTATGGTACAGGTTATGTGTTGATTGAAGTGCAAATAATTTCCCATGCTTGCAAAAAACTGATAAAAACCAAATGAACTGATATGATAATGTTGCAATGTAAAGACAAAGCTCTGATGAAATCCATGTAATAAATACTACATAATGTGACCCTACAAATTATCATGGCATTTATTATGTTTGTTGTTTTCCGTCCTATCTCGAAATAGCAAATATTATTTTATTCGCTCAATGGTATTGTACCGTTGCCAAGTGTCTTCAAAACATTACACGTAAAAATGTTCCTCGGCAGCAGTGTATCTTTTTACCTTCACAGGCATAATATTATCTGTAAGGGAAATTGGGAAACCCTAAAAGTACAGGAAAGCTATTTAAAAATGACGAAATTAAATTAGTTTAAAAGTTGAGATTTTTATAGTCCTTCAAATTTTCAAATACACGAATTAGTGCTAACAATAAATAATTAATTTTTTTATTGTCAGCAAATACTAAAACTCGCTTTCCAATTTAGTAATTATATTCCATATATAAAAGTTTAGGGAATATGAAGTTATATAATGATCATATGCATTCAATATAATAATACAATGAGGGCGAATTTAACAATTTAAGATACTTATTCTGCTACTTTCGTTAATTGATAACAGTAATTTATGTATATGTTTCTGCTGTGAAAGTAATTACTAAAATTGTCATAAGCCATTAGAGTTAAAATTTTAGAAATTTATTAGTTTTCCGCTATTTGACAATCGGTATTTGCTTTGTGCTGTTTGTTTTATGTAGGTCTCTGTGGTTAGCAAAAGCGGTAAATTGTACAGGGAAATAATATTGCTTCTGGAGGGTAATCAGAAATAGACAAATAAAAAATAGAAAATCGATAGCGTTGTTGTAAATCCAATTTACTTTGAAGAATGTTTTCATCATTGCATTTTAGAATGGGTATAAGAAACAACGAATTAGATGCATATTGGATGTGGATATAGAGCCATAGAGATACAAACTTACTTATAAGTTTTGAAAATAAAGGCATATTATATGAAAGGCGATTCAAAAGTCACAAATATGTGAGAGGAGGAGTTGGCTCTGGACAAAATTGTATTTCCAATGAACATTATGGAGTAAGTTTTGAAGGGTCTTTAAAGGGAAGGGCAATAAATCCATGACTGATACGAGGATCGTTCGCAATCGCAATAAAAATAATACACATTCATAAATGTACAGAAAGCTCAGATACATAATGACATGAGTCTATACGATAAATAGTGTACTGAACTGGGACTGTGTAACTTTTCAGGTCTTACATTATTTAGAGTTTTAACCCTGGCAAGTATTCTATCCTAGGTGATAAAGATAATCATCATGCATGGCATAAACACAAAAGTTGACAAACTATTGGAAACACTGTTTCATATGCGTGAAAGTTCGCAAGTAATATGTCCTTTGAGCAATGCATTGTGCATCACGAATTCCGTCATTAAATTCGTGTTTTTATTTATTATATGTATAGGTAGAAATCTACTGTTAATCCCCACTAATCGTTTGCTATTAACGTAGGCAATGCTTAGTAAGAAGCTGAGGTATAGCAGATAATTTATGCAGTACTTGAAGAGAAATTTGCACAAAAATTCTGTGGTTTTACTTGGTTGATTCTTTTTGGTAATGAATGTCACTGAGCTACTTAGAGTCAAAGCTTTCTTACTTTAATAGCGCTGATGAAAAATAGATTGTATTTTGTCATCTAGATAAAAGTACATGAGACTTCTACTTTCATTTGACGACTGACACTTTAAACAATGAATGATTAAATAATTTTACTAACTAGCATTTTTCTTTCAAAAGCAAGTAGGTTAAAAATATAATTCTTTTTAAATCCCCTGACATCTGAAAAATTGTAAACCTGACACTTGCAAACATCTTGGTGATGGTCACCAATTTACTAGTTCATGGATGTACTTCTGTGGGTTTTATTTGAATTACAAATAAAAGTCAGAAATTTTCCTTAAGTATCTTTATTTACCTCATTTAAATAAGCAGAGATAACCTATGCATTCAGAATAACATTTAATAATCTATAAACACTGTAGCCATGCTGTTTGCTATTGAAAAATCAAGTTTATTAAAATACTCTATAGAGCTGGTTAATTCTCATTGTGACCCGTAGTAGCCTATCAGTTGACATTATTTTGTGGAATTTGTTTATCCTACTTAATCTTATCTCTATCTATCAAAAATCGAAATTTAAACGACAGCTTATTCAACTATCACTGTCACTCAATCAAACCTTCTAAATCTTCTGTATTATCTTTTTTTACATCTCTAATCCTCTATGAAAATTAACTTGCCGAATGTTTGCTGCTTATTAGTAAATATAAATTATCTACAGATGTAAACAATTTTTTGTATATTTCATGTTTGCCTACTTGAATAATTATGCCTTTATTTGAGCATTTTATTCTTTGTTTGAGTAAAGCTAAAAAATAATTTTTTTTAATTTCAGGATGAAGTAATTGCTCTTCAGGACAAAGTGATTATTCGAGCATCAGACTTGATTTCTTGGCTGGTGGACGATGCAGACTGGGATTGGGGTTACTTGACTCCAGAATCCGCTTCCTCACAAGGACCGGATAATGCCTTGTGCAAGGCCTTCGTTAGTGAAAAATTTAGAAAAAACGAAAAGATGTTGGATTTCGCTGATTCAGGTAGCTGGCATATTTCTTCTTTAATAAATTATCTATTCTCTGAATAAGCAGCCTACTTTGCATGTATGAGATGGTAATGCAGCATGATAAACTCATATCTATTTACATTTTTGCTTGTACATGTATACAACTGACATCATGACATCACTGTTACATGACATGTATTAAATGTTTCAGCGTTGTCAATAAAAGATTAGCTGGCAGTTGGGTTGTAAACAAAATGCCTACATGCCGTATTTCCTTCACTGTATACGACTCCATAATTGTACTATAAATGTCATTCTCAATGTATCATTATATTCGTTCTTAATAAATAGGTGTACCTAATAAAAATCAGTCCCATTTCACTCTTTTTACTTAAGGGGGGGTTCTTACCTTTTCAAACCCAAGAATAGGGAGAACGGTCAAAGGTAG
>JABASH010003589.1:0-16099 GCA_019776445.1 Tomocerus maximus | reverse complement strand
CACAGCCTTTGGATGCCTGTCTTTACCTATAATACACATTTGGCATCAAAGAATTTAAAGATCGGTAGTGAAACAGGGTTATTTCTGGCATTTCAATGTTTTGTCAAAGTCATTTCTTGTTTGTTACTCATTTCTTGCCTCTCATTTTGGTGTAACTGTACTAGCTGCGGAAATTGCTTTTATATCCCCATTCTTGAAAATGTTCCTCTAAATAAGTAAGAGTAAGTAGACAGTTTTATATTTTCGAACGTTTATTGCGAAAACCTGTTATTTAGTTTGCGAAGATTAGCATGGAATGCTCAAGGAATGCTCGAGCTCATTTCACCGGGGGATCTGATAATTGCTAAATACCTTTAAGGTTCTACTTTTAGATCTTTAATGTCATACACACATCTTTGTACACTTGTAATGTGTTTATATACATAGGTAGCTAAAATACAGATACTTGAACATGCGGTAATTTTCCTATACTTATACTCTTCCAGCAGGTCACATTCACGAAGTAAAAATACCAAATTTTGGCATGCACCTAAAATTGCGTCAATGTTTTTACACATAGCATATCACATTGTGTATAGTAGGATATAGAAGGAAATTAGCAATTTTAAGCACCCCAATTTTCAATATCTTTTACGACCGAGTTACACTTATAATTTAAATATTATGAGCACTAAAAATATTTGCTCGTAATTTCTTAATGGAGGTTATAGACCGAAATTCGGTTGTGTATGTACGCAAGTTGGTAAAATTGGTCTTAAGAGTTAGTATATGTATTGATGGGTGTGTAATATTGATGAAAGGTAGATAACTCTCAGCGTGTTGTTGGTGCCGAATCCGAATTCCATATCCTGCATGTGCCGTATCTGGAAAAGAATGTATCGTTCTTAAATCGACTTGGCACTTGGCCATTGCCTATTTGCAATAAGTTTCAGTCGTTACTGTTGATTTTTCTGCTCCTACTCTGTCTGTTTGTGTTTCATTCAGTATATTTATAGGAATGTGCTCTATAAACCGAAAGAATTCTGCAAGATCCATGTATATCCAGTCAGTAAGGCGCACATACTATGTATGTAAGCCTAGAGAATACTTAATAATTGATTTTAAATAACACAGCAAAAGAGTGTGAATATAGTCTACTATAATATATAGGGATTCTGTATAGCTAAGTAAATTACCGATGCAACGGACAAGAAACTCGCACTTAAGAACTTAAGTCAACGTCTTATATATTTAGACCTTGTGCACTCTCTGTACCATATATCCGCGTATAACTTTGCTAAAAGTGTCTTAAGGGAAAGTAGTGTGTGTCATGAAAGGATTTATTTGTTTATTTATTCATCCTGTCATGCATGCCATTCGAATTCAGATTGGAAGCTGGAACTGACGCTAAAGCTCCCAGAAGCTGACATCCCCTACGAAAAAGAAATGTAGTGAAAGGCCCAATAAAAGTGAACCCAAATAGAAGATTGGAAGAGAACTAATTGCTAGGAAGTGTTACTTAATTATCTACGACTGATGCAATAACCCTACAAGATTTCTCAAAGATGTTACATAGAACACAAACCTTTATTTCTATCCGACAAGGCCGTTTCAGATTCTCATTTTATTCTGATAAAAATTTTGCAGAATTGTCAAATTTTTCCTGACCAAGTTTATTTTTAGTGTGTAAAACATTGCTTTAATGTTTGTTTCTTGCAGACAGTTCTTCCAAAGTGCAAGTTTCTTTGAATTGAAGTAGTATGGTACATTCTCCAGAATTTTGTCTTCACGATAATGCTTTAGCCACGCTTACCCAACTTTTCCTGTATATTGATCAGATATTAATAAAGTCTGAAATGTTTTCCTTCGTTTTTTCCTCGTCTCGCAGAATGTGTTTATTGGAGAGGAATATTTGTGATCTTTTTCCCTGTTATTGATTGTGATGATGTCGAAGTGAATGTGGAGAAGAATTAAATGAAAGCGTGCCGTAGGCACGATGCCATTATGCCAGATCACTGTAACTGCCTTGTTTGCTAAGATGTTCTAAGAATTCTATTTTTCCAAGAAATCGGGAACGAAGAAGAAGGAACCTTAGCAGAATTGGAAAATAAACATTCCCTTGTGTGCATAATCTTAGATGACATGACGCAAGACACGACAGTCGTGTCGTGTCCACAGTGTGACAAAGGAAATCGTCAAAAAGGTCCACAGTAAACAAGCAATATATTAGTAGACTATGACTATAGTGTAGTCAGAAAAGTCTGTCTGACAATTTATAGTGCTTTTCTCACAGTTGTTTACTGTTGACGAGAGGATAATCTGGCAAATAGATGGATAGAAGAGGAAAAGACTGAGAAATTGGTTTAGTTGAACCGAAAAGCAATGTTTTTGCCATTTCGCTTTTTTTACTTATTATTATGTAGTTAGTGAGTCCTATAGACCATAAACGAAGTTAGGTACCTATATATAAAGTTTGTAGCATTTGTTTAAATACTTGCTCTTCTCTCTCTGACTGTCTGAGTGGTGGCGTCTAAAGTACAAATGGATTTGTTTTTCGGTGTCGTGTGGGAAAGTAAATGTCAATGAAAACGGAGGAGTGAAAAACAAGGAATAAGTATGCTTTAGGCTCTTGTGTGATGTAAACAGAGATATTAGTGCATACTACTACTTTGTCTATTATTACTACTTGCTCATAGCTAAAGAAAACAGGCTTTTTAGAGAGCCTGTCTCCCTTTGGCAAATACATTCTAGTTCAACTATACGCACGATTATATTATACAAGTTTAAATGTGTTCGGGTTGAATGGCAAATATTTCTTGAGTTTGTTATTGAAGGCGAGTGAAAAGCAAGTGTTATGAAAATGAATGTCGTTTCACTCCGTTCGTTTGCTTATGCGAGGCGTTTTAAGTTCACTTCACTTGAGTTACTCTGATTTGGGTTTGGCTTGGCTCGGTAATGGCATGGCATGGCTGCCATTGCCATCGTTAAGTGTAGCTTGGCATTGTGAGGCATGTCCTATCTCGAAAAATGATTATAGTCCGACTTGAGTTATTTCTGTAAGGTGCTCTCATCTCATACTCGACTCCTACTATGAGATTTATATAACTCTGCACAACCAGAAAAGAAAATTTAAACATAAGTGTCAAGTAAATATGAATAAGATTCTACATACGTTAAGTTACTTTGGTCCTTTCGACACAATATGCATAACATTGATAAGTATACGGATTTATTATAACGATTTAGGTTAGCGAGATATTATGTATGATAAATGAGCAGTGTATATAAGTATCTGCATATATCACAAGATAAGGATATATCTTAAGGATTTCTTCCACACTTACAACTACCACTCATTTCAATGGAACATCCAACTCATTTTATTTTCGTCCGAGTAAATGTAAAATGAAGTAAAGTCATCACATACGATCTGAGCATCAACAGCAACTCAAGGTTAAATTGTGCCTCATGCAATGCAACTATTTAAGTTGAGTTTAAGAAATGTATGTAAACGTATCGTATGGAGCAAGAAAGAGGAGAGTGAAAAACATTCTTGTTTTCTATCCTGCTGATGTAATGTGATGTGATGCTTAATAAGAGTTTTTCAAGTTTTATCTAAGTTTTAATGGTAGAAAATATAAAATGGAATCCTCTAGCAGTGTTTAGTGGAGTAACTACTATTTATTATAGATACTTAGCATCATACAGGTTTTTATATACATCATGTCTTTGTGCTCCTCTTAGCTAGGTGATATTATAAGAAAAGTTTTCTCCTCAATCACCGACAGTTTTATTTTACTCAATTCAAAACAGTTTCAGTTTTAATGCGTTGCATGTTCAGTTAACCTGCTATCTCTGTACTTAGACTCGAGATGTTATATAGGTATCATGACTTAACTTACTCCAACAATATTATAAGTAATGTAATTTTAAAGACATATGCTAGTCCATCCTAATGTTTAAATACAAGATTGGATCTCCCCCAATCAATCAACATTGCAGTTGCCCTCAGAGTGCTAAACTCCTTTATTGTTAGTGTTGTGGCAGTGGCACACTCAATTTTCTTGGATGAATGGAATTTTATTTCTTCTTGCTCGATTCAGATTTATTTCTATGCTTGTCTATTGAATAACTTCTACTGTTATGGTGTAGTGTCTCATTCTACAAACAAATAATGTTTGAAAGAGTTCGATTTTGTTTGTCATCTCGTTCATTGGCTTTGCTTTCCTAGTGCTATGTATACTTAACTGTTTATACCTATACAGTAGTAATTTCTATGTGCTTTGTCCCTCCTATATGTGTAAAAGCTACTACTATCTACTTTGAGATAAGGCATTTGTCCATCAGCGTATTTGCAGTGCATTCTTGCTAGTAATATTGGCAGCATAATAATAACACTAGAAGAGATGAGCGAGTATAAACTGCACCAGCTCTTAATGTCAATATAGTGCTTAAGTACTATACTGTGTTTATGATGTGAGTACTAATAATAAATATGTGTACATGAAAAGTGGGTACAGGGAGCAATCTTTGTGATTGTGATTTGTTTATGAAGGGAGAAGATTTTCCTTGTGTCTTTATTTCTATTTATCTTTTCTTTCGCTTCACTTCTGCTCCTTATCACTGCTAATGGGATTTTTTCAGTTATCTCTGTTGTTGCACGAGGCGAAGCGTCAAAAACTTCCCATTGAACTATTTTTGGGAACATAACATACATATTGAATGTAATTGCTTGAGAAGTAGGCAGCGTGTCGAAAACCTAATTTCCACCTTTAGTAATTCGCCTACGATTATTTTGCTAACTTATTTTGTATTGATAGTAGATATTAGTGACAGTAGGTGAAATTGTTTCTTTTTGGCTCACTTGTTCTTTTCAGATAAATTTTTTAGTATGAAGTAATAATGGAAGCAGGTGATAATTATTGTGAAAGTGATTTTCAGTGTTTATTTTGTCATAATACTACAATGAATAAATTATAAATGGTATTCTTCAGTTCTTGCGCAAAATACAAAAGTTCATAGGTTGCTGTATGAAACCAAGTGAGTTTAAATGGAGTAAAATGGAGAGCAACATCGAATGACTACTTTATCAGTCTATCAATATTGTGCAAACCCGTTATATTAGAAGGAGCAGTCTATCTTTATTATTCAGTGTCAACGAATTCCTCGCTGACCTGATGCCATTCCAGTTGTTTTGCTTCTCGTGGATTGCCGTGCAATTGCAATAGATTACAAGGGACATGTACGGTTGAGGTTTATGGCTCATTAAGATTTGTCGCTGTGATTTCGTTTGGGTTAGATTGGAGTTGACATGAAAGAGATATGGAATTGCTGTGTTTTCCAATATGCATTTACTCACTGTCAGTCAGTAGTAACTAGTAGTACTGCTCTTATAATTAAGCATCCTTCTAAGATGTTTCTAAAGAATACTATATTAGAAATGCATGTGAGATCCATAATTATATGGCCAGAGACTAGAAATGTCGAAAATAATGTTAGCAAGTAGTAAAAGGAAATTTTATTAGCATTGCATTGCTTGTTATATAGCATTTGCCTCAGGTTTATTAGTAATGATGACTCTTATCTAAAATTGAATAATTTAACGTTGTGATTTCAGTGCTAGAAACACTATGCAGATTACGTCTTACATTTTGTACACTTTAGTATCGTAAAAATGATTCATGGTTAATACGTGACATTTATCATGTTCCTTTCCAAATCTTTAACACAAGTAAATCTGTTGTTTCAAGTGGTAGAATAAAATAGTGCGTTAATGATTTATTATTTTAAAGGTACAGAATTGCCTTGTCAAGTTATAAATATTCTTTAGAGAGGCCGATTAGGCAGAAGTATCCATGCATTTTATGATTCACACATTATATTTCGTCCTGTAATTTGTCCTAATCTTTCATTGCAGCAATAATATGTATGTAGCAATCGATATGATTTTTATTTGTAAAAATTAAATCATTGTAGACACTTTTACTGTAAATTTGTCATCACGTTTTAGTGATGAAATGTTACAAAACGGAAAACCTAATTCTGATTAGCAGATATGAAATGTTAAGTGCAGTACTTAATATACTTTTTATATACCAATTTGTTTAGAGGTTCAGTCAAGCTTCTGGCACCACTGGATACTTAGACGAATTTATTATGATTATATTTTTTAATTAACTCACTCAGCATAGTGAGAGCTGCTGTGACTTATATTTTGCTAGTGTAATTGATAGAGTCGTTCTGATTGTGAATGTAACAGATGGTTTACATTGCAGGACGGTAATCCGGATTTAATACTAAGGGCAGAGAAGAAAGTAATAAAATCCTGTCGTGAAAGGATAGGGAATGTGTAAGGTAGTAGGAAGAGGGCAATAAGCCTATGCAAAGATTTAGTTAAAAGAGTGTCTTTAGAGGCTATAATTCTTGCTTTTGCAATAAAGCAAATCCGCAAGGGATGCTAATCCTAAAAGAAGGAGAAGAGTGCAATGTGTGTGTAAGGAGAAAAGGTGTGGAAAGAATCTCTCTGCCATTTCATTCCCTTAGCTTACATCCATTCGAATATTACATGACATCCTACATGTTCTACTTATACATACAGAAATAATTCCTATATCTCAGAAAGGTATGGCTCATATTATTTATTAGTAAGTGCAAAAAGGGTTTTTGGAGATGTGCTTACTTTGTAGACATGTCTATGCATTTATATGCTAGATCATATTCTATGCAGTTCACTGCATGCAATTACTTACTTTGTATTGAACTGCTTAACAACATAATACTTCGGGTAGGTTTTTGGATTATATAGTTACCTTTTGCGACTGTCTATGTAGAGTCTAGACCAGTTTTATTCTACATTCTACTCTTTGAAGTCTAGACTACAAACGTACTTATATAGCTAAAACTGAGATAGCCTATACCTTACACTATATATAAATGTGCTTAAAGACATTAATAAATGTAACAAAATCCCTATAAAGCTGTTAAAGACAAAAGGCCGATGGCAACCCCGTGTTTATTGCCACTAAAGTAAAAGTAGCCTAAGAAAAGAGCAAAGTAAACATTAAACATTATTTTAAGGCTTCCATTGTTATTCTTTGTTGGTGCTTAATGAGATTCCCTTTGATCTGTATACTCTCTTCATTAGTTTACAAGTGCGGACAAGAGGAAAAGTAAATATAAGTGAGTGTGACGTACATAACTATTGTATATTGTTTATAGTGCCTCTATATAAGTTCTTCTGGAAAGAGTAGCCATTTATAATCAATGTATAGTTAGAAGGTAAATATTTTTCTTCCTAGGGAGCAGGGACTTCTATCGCTAATCTTAAGCTTAAAGAGCTACTGCGTAACAAATAATTCTTATATTTCTTTCTGGACATCTTTAATCTCTAAGTATAGATAGACCTAGAGAGATTGTCGAATAACTATTTAGAATAAAATATTAAAATGTGTGCAAAAAATATATTCGAAAACTGATGTTATGTTACTTAGTCTGACTGAAAGGCCACAGCCGTCATGTTATAAATAATTTCGACAGTTTCTTAGAGATTTACTACACTAAAGCATAATCATCAAAGTAGTATTATGCAAGAACAGATGTATCTTGTGAAAAAGGCGACATAACAAAAAAATGTGTTACCTACTACATATGTCGATTTTTCTGTATGCATCTTGTTCTTTTGACGATGCAAAGTAAGGCAAGGAAGGTAAGAGCGTGTTTACTGCGGTTTAGTTGTAAGGGAAAGGTTTTATAGCATTTTGCAAAGCATAAATGTTCTTTGAAAGCATAATATTATTTAAGCTGTTATGCACTTTACATATTTTATATAGAGTTGTAATAGGTAAGTACATTTATTAACTTTTCTTATGCTTGTTGTGTACTATCAGAGTACTAGATAGTCATTTGGTGAGTCGATATTGTTAACAGAAAGGCGAAGCTAAACATTTTACGAGCTGTTTCACCTTGGTGTAACTAAGATAAGAATGATAGACAGAATGGAGTTGAAGAATAAAACAGACCTGACCAGAAATAAATTCAAAATGCATTTTACAGCAAGTTTGCAATAAATATTTTGTACTTCTTTCCGTGGGTTGAGATTTGTTATTGCGTTCTTATTCTTACTAGCGAAGTCAGTATCCTCTATAAATAGAAAGGAAAAATTGTCTTATCAATATGACTTTCAAGAAGTTTGTCATGCTATACATTTTGTTGTGTTATTGGGTAACAGTATAGGTACTAAATTCATGATTAAAGATGCAGAGCGATTGAATTTGCGTCATATAATGTATAACTGCGTAATGTTAGAGGATATCTATTCGGTTTATCTGTCAACATCATTGTAAATTGCATACATGGCATTATCGCGACAGAAGGGGATGGACTAAATGATCTGGTGCATCAAATCTTAAATTTTGCAATTTCCTTGCATAGAATCACGAATAAGATTTGGTTCGCTTCAAAAAATATTGTAAAGAAACAACTGCAATTTTTTCGCTTCAAAAATTCATAAATCAATTTTTGCCATTTAATACCGTGCATGACAAGAAAACATAATCAAAGCATTAGAAACGCTGAGAGATCTCATGTCAAGTCAGCTTAGATGATGAATAGCTTCCGTTTACACACTAGAGGTGTGCATTGCATGTTGAAAGTAAAGATGAAAATTTGTATTTAACGTGTTCGATTTCAAGTGGGTCTTCATCTTTTTCTTAAACTCATTGTCAGAATGTGTTGCATTCTGGCGGTAATAACCGTTCATTAATGTCAGTACACAGTGGTTTATTCGTGTAATTTTCAAAAATGTATTTAAGATAGTGCACAAAATACAATATACAAGTTAATATAAAGTTTTTCTCGTTTTTGTTGTACAGGCGGCGGCACGCTATCAGTGCAGCTACTTGATGGAACTGCAGAAGAGAGAATTCCTGTTTCAAGGGGGTGACCCGAAATGGCTCCGAGGACTGGAGGCAGCTCCGGCAAAGCTGACGTCTTTATACAATATTAATAAAATGATGGCTCACAGACCTTGGGTTCTCAAGAAGGAAGATTTCCTTCACCTTACCAAAAAAGCGGGCTGGTCACTTTCTGAGGTGAGTTTTCCAGTTTACGTTTTTATGTATTTACTTTTTTGTACAAATAAATTTTACTACTTTTACTTTCTATTTAACCAAGTTCAGTTTCAACAGAGCTCGTGACACTTTAATTATGGGTTGTAGTTTCCTGGATGTGAATCTTATCTTTCTTGCTCTCTATGTAACGCTTGATGCAATGATATTTAATTACTTTACTAGTTTAGGAACGGAAATTTTACATTATCCCCGACCTACTTGATAATTTTTACTCTGAATGCAATTTGCAATCAAATTTTTTAGGAAGTAAGGATGTGTATAAATAACGGATGAAACTAACGATATAAAATGATTCAATTTATGCATCAAGATGTTAATTTATTCGACAGTAGGGACAGTAACGTCATCATGAAGGTGTTATGCATTTTTATACGATATAATCTGTATATAAATTACATCTTGCAATCATGTTTACGTAACGGAGTTCTAGATGTATGTAAAAATGAGATAAATATGGAATTACAATGATATTTTTGCTTAAAATGAGTTTGGCAACCGTATGGTGAATGCAAAGCGTGCCATATCAAAAGCGAGTCATGATTTTTATTTCAAGTATTTTTGTGAGATGAAACAAGTTACATTTTAAAAACTGAAGTTTGAAGGGGATGGGAAAGGCTGTTTCTAAGTGGTATTCTAATAGAAATAGCATCTGGAACATGATAGTACTGTACGTGCAGAGTGTTTGACGAATGTTTTAAAAAGCTTCTCTGTCGTATCTAAATTGTAGAACACACTTGATAAAGTTAAGGCAAGAGAGACATATTTTCTAGCAAAGGCCTTCGGACTAATTTTTCACAAGTGTTCTGTTTACTCTATGCAAGTACTTTGCTGTAAGTGTAAATACTACAAATGTGTAAGTGCTAAGTTTGCTGAGTGAATTCAGCATTGTAGACAGAGTATACGTAAATATCGCACAACAGTCAGAGATATTCTATATTTACTATTCACCAGAGAACAGTACACCATTTGTTATCCACCCATAATATTGCGATCCCACTTGCTTAATCTTTTTTGCCAGGCTGACTAACTGACTTTGTTTCCTCTAAATGCATTTGCAATTCTCACACAACAGTAGATCACTAGGCTAGTAAGAATACAACTACGTAGATAGTACATGTAAGGGATGGAGTCATACATGGATAAATTCTAAAACTACATGACTTGTTCATTTCCCTTTGAATTTTGCATTAGAGATTCTCTCCTAGAATGTAGATATGGTCTATCGCTAACGAAACTCGTTACATGTGCACACATTATCAGACTTTTTCAGAGTAGAAATACATGTAGTGTGTATAGAGAAAAGAAAGGCAATGCGTGTACACTAACTAGTATATCATTTTTTTGAAAATCTTTTATCACGTCTAAAAGTGTACAAGTGTGCTGTCTTTGCAACATCTGTAGCTCGTCTCGTTGCAATAAATGAGCCTCAACTAAAACTCAGTCAGTATGTTGTTGTCCTATTCCCAACACAAATATTTTGCCATTTTTTGCCTATTATTTTTCCTCTTGCAAAGATAATGTTTTAAACATATTGTGAGCTCAGTGCTTGCTTGCACATAGGTAGATACCACATTTAACGATATACTGAAAATATGCAGTAAATGCAAATGAATTTTATGTACATATCTTACCTTAGTATACAAAACATGCTACATAATACATAAGGAAGGTTTAAGTGTATTAATGTATGCATTAGATCGTATTTATATTCTATATATAGCGTAGGCTGTCTACATTTATATATTCCTCTATTGTGTTTCATTCGTTTCGCATTGTGTCATGCTACTGCTACAATGCTCTGTATTCTGTTCTGCTACCTATTTGGTTCGTTGGTGTTATGCATACATGCTCTGTATTATTAACTTTTAGATGTGTAGCTCTTACGTAACTATAAAACTAAGATTGTATCATACACTATTGGCTTAACTTTGGCTTGGGCACCATTGTATTCACTATACCCCACATTATAGATGATTGTTTGCAGTGCTGAATGTAGGTAGGTAGGGAATAATGAAATGAATGTCAGGGTCAAACCAGCAGGAGGAACCACTTTTTGCCCTACTGATTGCCATTACTACAGCTTTTCCTGTCCTTTGTATACAGACATACATATGTGTTTGTTATTCATTGCAGACGAAGAATAGATTGTGAGAATACAACTAAATGTTGCATAATAATACACACTAATATATTATTGTATTATAATACCGAGACTATTTTTTAGTAGCTCAATACACATATTAATACGTAATTCTGCATCTCCTAATGATATTTATCTACACTTATATTCCAAGTATTTCCTTAAAATTGTTTATATACACTGCTAATTAGTTGTTATTTTTTCTAATCGTGTGGTTAAGTATTATCATTATGGCCTGGGTGGGTTTATTATTCACGAGAGTAAATTGTGGCTTACTATTAACAGATAATTATGTTTATGTTATGGAGTTTCTCTTGTGAGTTATTGCTAATTACTGTAAGTTATAATTAAAAGATACTACAAATAGTATTTAATCCTTAACTGTCTTCTGCCTACGTACTCTAATGTATGCTTATATGGTGGTTGAAATAATAAACACATTATTGGGGTGTGCAGAAAACAAAATTTTCGTAAACAACCTATTGTATTTTGAGTATTTTATTGTTCTTGCTAGGACATACCTATAGCTTGCGTGTAAAGCTAACTAAGCCAAGCAATGTAATAAGCAAGAGCAGTCAAAGCAAGTTTGAGAGAGAAAGAAAAACATTTACATTCAGATCACCCGTGTGGAGTTGAGTCACTCCCCTACCTACCCACATTTTCGGCAATTTATTTTGCACACATGCTGAGCCCTTGCTTGCCTTGTACTCATCGTCAAAGAATACGAGTTGCTGGCACCGTATCTTTGGTTTCTGTGGTTTGCAATTGTGCAGTAATAAATATACAGATGTGCACCTTATATACTTTAACATAAATTGCAATAATATTGGGGTTTGAGTTTCCTTTTCCTTTAGTACGGGACAGGATTAAGCTTCTGTAAAATACAATAGCTCCCACAGTATATCATATCATTGTTGGATCTGTTTATTATGGGTATATAGATAGACTGGAATGAATTGCACTTTGTGAATTGCTTGTTTTGTTGTTCGCGTCGTAATGAATTTAGCATATATGGAAGGTAAATTTAAGTACGCTGAGAATACTAAAGCAGAAAATAAAGCACGCGAATTTAAGATGTAGTTATTGCTTTCGCTTGGTTTATGCTGTTTCTACCGATTCGTTGCTGACGTAATATTCTTTGCTCGGATGTTCCTTACCACACCACTTTCTAAGATTTTTCTAGTTGAGTCGATGCTCCAGGGCAAAAATTGCAAAAAACATCTTTGGTTGCGCAAAATGTTTTCGAAAACAAGTGTCACGAGTGCCGAGTGCTTTGTTATGAACTGAATGTGCTTTTGGAGATTATCATCTCTAGTAATAATGAAGGGTAGAGAATATATTAGTTGGGAGTATTTCCAAATTTTATTTACGACGCTATTTGAATGACGCTATGAAAATCATCGGATGATTATGTCCGAGATGAGCAATAGAATAATGTAGAATATTTGAATAGAATATTATTTTCTGATGATTCTTTTGAAATTGTTGCAGGTGGTGCAGGCTGTTGTGCTGTTAGCGCATTTCCACAGCCTTTCGTCTTTCATCCACGGCTGTGGAATTACTCCAGAAATTGACTTTGACAAAGGACACACATACCTGGATCCTAATACTTTCAATATGTTTGGATCGAGTACAAGTTCTCCGATTGGAGGGATGTTGGAAGGCGGATTAGGAGTTCCGGGCTCAGGACCGCAAACACCATCGCCAGACCCAACAAATAATATGACACATTGCAGTCCATTGAAGAAATGTTCGGATTTGTCCTCGTCGGTGTCATTTGCGGCGGATCCGACGGCGACTTTCCCCCCTCCTTCAATCTTCTCGAATGCTTCCTCCGAGATGGTGAAAGCGAAACCGACTAAATCAATTCTAAAAAAGACTGACGTGGGCATTGTGACCACCCCGACTGCCAATAATCATAGTAATCATCTTAACTCTAGTAGTAGCACTGGATCTTTAAATAGTAGCAATACAAGTCCTACGGCTCCATCTTCAAATTTACTCAAACCAGCTACACACCATAATTCCCTCTCGGGCGCTACTTCTCCCTCTAAAAAACCCTTGTCTTCATCTGCTATCTCTGAAGTCGATACTATTATGGCTACTATGAAGAATTTGTCTGAAACGAGTCCGATTGAAGAGTAAGTCAATAAAAGTCTTCAAAACTTGTAAGATAATATTAATTACTGTTATTTTTCTTAACTAATTTTGGGTTTCGTCTTATTCAGTCCTGAAGAACGGAAAAAACGTTTTGAAAAAGTTGCTTCATGCGATGACACTCATGAAAAGGAGAACGTTCTGGCATCTAATCAAAGTCATGTGTCCAGTCTCCCACCTGAAGTCTCACCTTTTGTCTGCGATCCAGAATTTACTTATGAAGATTTTGCCAAGAGAGGTCACGTTGCTGAGATGCACACGTTTAGAATTCAGGTAAGTTGATTTTTAAAACTACTGCCTACATTTACAATGTGCTAATGAATGGAGAATCACATAATTATTTTTCATTTACATATACAAAATCTAAGTCTGGATTTCACTATTCGGTTAAGAAGGCTTTGTGTAATATCAGTCAATATTTGTTATAATTGCGTATCGAATCATCAGACATAGTTTATTGAATGAACAATGATTCTAATGTTCCACACTCGTTTCAAGACTTATGAGAGCATTAATTGATGTACTGACTCTGTAATAGATACTGGTTATCAATTGCGGAAGCACAAGTTCGAAATAAAATGTTTGTTGGCACGTATTGCTATCTGTGTTAATAGATTATGACATGACTCAACACGACAGTGTCTAATGAGAAGATTTTCAATATCACATGCTCCTCATTAGATAAACATTAAGTCAATCCCAATACAATTACCTATATTAAATAAAGTTATTAATAATCACTATTTATTACTTAGCTCCTAATGATAATGTAAAAATCTCTGTCTGGACAGTACAGGAAGGGCACATGAATATGTGAAACCTTTTAACTAATTTTTATTTGCAGTGTACTATGTGTTAATGTGTGCTTAAGGAATCTACGAAATAGCAAGCAGCATAATAACGTAATCTATAAAACTTTATAAAAGAGTAGTTGTATCCAGTCCAGTATCTTTCAAGGAGAATTAATCATCATAATTTCCATTACACATTGCTTAGGTATTCATTTATTTTTGTTTGTCTAGCGAGGAGTTGGGTTAGGAGATTAATATATAGCTGATTAATACACTAGCGATGTCCAACTGTAGTAGTAATGGTAGTAAAAGAGACGACGCTAGCAAAACCCATTAGTTACAGTTTATGGATGTGACTATGTGAATCATAATTTTCTTTATATAAAGCATATCATATGAAATAGCCATTAGCCATACCAGTTAAATTACAATTATTCAACTACTGGGTTATGTGGAAATAAGATAATGTACATCTTCATCTGACCTATCTTCTTTATCGTTTTATATTGTTATTAATAGCATACCTCCCTCAAATTATACATACACATGACCACAAAAGCAATATTAATGTCTGCTTACTCGATTTAGTCACAGAATCCGGAGCTGAATGCGAACCAGTAGAGCTCAATAGTAAAATTTATTAGTACCAAGGCGTAGGTACACTATTATCGTCAATTCTAAAGCTGAGCAAGCGTATTTTTAGCTGTATACCAAACTATCACGTTCAAATATTGTATGGAAATATCTATTGTTGCATCACAGTTCGTTTTTCTATTTAACTATATATGTATATTTTGGTTGAGTAGTATTTATAGGAGCATAAATTCTAGTCATTGCCNCGAGACCCAGAATGAGGTTGGCAGACTGCATGGCAATGCCAATGACAAACTTTGTCCATGCCATGCCTTAATATCACATTTGCTTTTCATCTCACACAGCACACTTACCTCTGACTCTTCTACTACAGTGACACTCCTATGCATAGTAATATTTATTATTAGGATTTCTATCTACCTAGTACATTCGCACGAATTGAAGGAAAGAATTTATAAGTGAAGGCAGAACATCAGATATATGTCACTACGGCAAAACCACATTTTCCTTCCGACAGTAGACTGTAGGAATGTTCACCGAGGGAAAGGATTTTCTTCTGTTAGCATTGCACCCGGTTGCATTTTGCATTATCTTATCATTTCTTCCTATAAGTACATATATTTTTATTGCGATTGTCACGTAAGGTCATCTGTATCCGAGTCTAGCCTTCTTAGGTGCTTTTAGCACTCTTATTAGTTTACAACATTCGATATGCAAATCCCAGTAAAAGTTTCTTTCCATTGTCATTCAGTGTGAACGGGTTTTATTACTCTGATCTGACATCTGACAGGCTGGATTAAAGTTTCCTTATAAGGTCATTTACAGAAGTAAAGTTAGGAATGGATAATATATCGCATTGGCAAATGGTAAAAGCTAAGATAACTTTTCTGCAGACATCGTCTTAGCAAATGTTAAGTAAAAAGTAAGTTTGTCTAATATTATAAGATCGGTAGGGCCAAGAGATAGTATTAATATTCACAGTTTTTCGAGTTTTGAACTATCTGTGGTAAGTGTAAGTTTAGTAAACGTATTAATGCCATGTCACTCGTCTCTATGCTCTCAGCATTCAACGGTTGAAGCAATATCATTCCCGTGACAGATAAGTTAATGGCTTGAGTGAAATGGATGAAAAAATTCATATTTAGGTAATTAGAAAAAGTAGACCAAGTAAAGTTATGTCATGCATCTTAAATCTCGTAGACTTTTAGTGTTTAAAAATGAGCATGTTGATTATTATTAGTGAGTAGTTAGGACACGTGCAGGCTCCTAATTACCATTAGGAAGCTCCAAAGTTTTCATTAATATGATTC
>JABASH010003588.1:0-16101 GCA_019776445.1 Tomocerus maximus | reverse complement strand
ATAAATAAAATATTATTAGTGTCTTTACATTCATTATTATTTGTGTATTACAAGAAAAATAATCAAATTTAGTGAGATATTCGTAATTTAGGTTGGTTTCACTATTTTAATTAAAATTCTTTAGGCAGATAAGCAAGGCAACGAAGATTCCGAGAGTGGATATTGGATGTGTATTTCTCTAGACGTGGATGCAATAATAATATGATTTGAGAAATAATATAAGCATTTGGAGTTGGGATGAATGTCTAGATAGATTTAGCAACATTGTTTGTATCACCAGTAATAGTTGAGTGGCAATAAAGGAATATATTGAACATGGATGTTTATTTCCTGCATGAGTGAGTTTAGATTGTAGGGCTGCATATAATGTCATTTACTGGGACGTATATTTATCTTGAGTAAAAATAAGTTTCTGCCCTGAAATAACGTAATTTGTTTATTGTATGTAGTAAGAAATAGTGGTGGATAATCCCTCTTTGTCTTTTCTTTTGTGTTATCGTAATCTAATATATCTCCATCAATTCGTAATGTGATACAATACAGGGAAGCCAAAATCGAATATGAACATAATTTAACGAACAGCAGACCAAATATCGATACATAATACAAAGGATGAAAAATAAATAACCTAATACAGCCAAACTCCTTGGAGAAATCTTGTTCTTTTCTTCATTTTCTTCAAAGGCATGCTGAGACAAACCTTCGCTCTGTAGTATTCAAGAAGTGTACTGAATAAGAGCAAGTAGAGTATGACGAGAGAATTCTTTGAAAAGTTACATGTACAATAATGGCAATCGAATTGTTTGTAGTTGCTCTTCATTTCACTGTCAGAATACAAATATTATCGAATATATCTACTGGAAACTCAAATATATTTATTCTAGATTTGACTAGTCAACGTTCCAACGAATTGTCAAATCAAAAGAGAGCTTTTGCCATCATTCCTGTTTTGATTGGACAGTATGACCGCATGGAATAAATTCTACCAAATATATCATGTACTTACAATACTAATATGGACCAAAAATCGGTCTACGCAGTAATATATTATAGATATTATGTATGGTTATCGGTTCACAATCACAGTTGAGAATATCCTACAAGTTATAATAAAATATTTCCAGAGAGCATTTGTACATTCAGCTGGCCTAACGCAATAATGCAACGTTAGTGCATGGTAATATAATACCATGCAAGTTGATGCAAGTAAAAGTCATCCGTAATTGTGTGGTGTAGCATTTCTCTCATGCACCAGTAGTTAAGCTCTAGATATTCACTCTCGGGCGATGAGATGAACTGCATGTATACATAATTTATAATACGGTGCATAGACCCAGAGTCATTGTTCCATTTCGACACACACAGGTCATATTCAAATTAATTCTACCGACCTTACTGTTGTAAGGTACTCCATATAAACTTATTATGGACCTGTGTTACATTACAACATGCAAGATCACGGCTAATAAACTCTTTGTGTGTAATTTAAAAACTAACCTATGTTGCAGATTACAGCACAGCATACATTATCAAATCGCTGGAAAGTATTAAATAAACAGTTTGCATAGCAGGGAAAGTTACTCAAACCCAACCAAAATCACGAACGTAAAAAATGGTCAAAAGTTTGTACTTATGTACATGTACAAAAAATTTGTTACATATCTAACGGTTAGATATGTAACAGATTCTAACCTACATTTTTAAATTTAAAAACCCAGATTGGTATACATACGCTAACGTACATATGCATGTACCAAAAATGGAGTAAAGCAGCGGAACTAGAAATTGCAACAACTAGTTTTAAACATCAAAATAGTGGAATGGTTGTGTTGTAGCGTGCTAGTAAATAAATATGTTGTAGTGTTATTGTGTCTGACGACAATTTTGCTGCACTAGGAAATTTCGATTTTGAAAATGTGCCAATAATTTTTGACCATTGACCTACACAGCTTTCAAATGAGCTTTCGCAAGACTTTCTGAGTTGAGAAGAAGGGAAGCTGTATTGGTTTTCAGTTTTCAAACCCTTCCCCCAGTCAGGGGGTTTCAATTTTTCCCATTTACAAACTTAGTGGTCCTTTGGATGTCTATATCCCATACAGAAAATTTGAAAGTCGTAACTTAATCCGTTCGAAAGTTATCGTGCACACAAATTTCTGGCCAGACGGACGCAGACAGATTATAGTATTGACAATTTGACATACCGAGGTAACTAAAGTTCCTCTGAATAAATTACGAAATTGCAGTCAGAAAGCAACTTATTTACTAAGTGTTAATAAGTGACTTTTACAAAATAAATAAGATTAGGACTAAAAAATTAATTATAAATGGTTTGAGCAGAAACCTGGTAACGCATTACAACCACTGTAACTAAAAGGTCATAAAATGATTTTGAGAGGGAGGGCTGATTAGTAATGCCATTTAGTCCATAAACGGTTGCATAGGGTCAAAAATGCACTACTGACACAGTAGAACCATTTCCACGGAAAGTTGCAAGTTTATTTTGTGTGTAAATAAGTATGCCGTTTGAGCTGTATAGGACAGGAGGTGCATTTGTAGATTTTAATAGAAATAAATGAGCGTATATAGTTGGTGCATGGGATATAGTAAAAGCAGGTAGGTATAGTAGGCCTGAGTAGTAAACAGTAGTAAGTGCAGTGTGAGTAGTAGGAAACGAAAGTAACTGCGACGCGGTTGAGTTGGACGGAGAAAGTTGGAGAAAGGAGTGGAAGTGCCTCAGTTCAGGTTCAAAGCTTCTGGGGCCGGTGAGATTCGTATTGATCTTGTTGCGCAGAATGTTTGCGCCACTTGAGCTCCTCACTGGAATTATTTGCAGCCCTCCTCCTCCTCCTCCTCTCCTTATCAGCAACTTACGCTGCCATTGAAAATCTCTACTTTCTATTTTACTACGATTTCTACATATGACATACACTTTCTCATTGTTGACATTCTCGAGTTCAACTTTCTTTACTTTCTCTAACGACAGCTTATTCCTCTTAGTCTCTGATTATCGTTAAGTCAACAATCAACTGATAATCTCATCATTCTTCAACTAAAATAATTCCTTTCCGGCTTACTCAACACATAACCAACATTTTAATAACAATTGGTGAACAAGACACTTGACTATGGTCTCGTCTGGTAAGTATATATCTCACATTCTATATTTCACTATATACTTTCTATACTTATACTATCGCTCTCTCTAATCAGAAAACCTCTTATACGGCTATACGGCTATATACAAACACGCAAAAACGTGTCTCGACTAAATTATATTCCAACCGACCCTAACGTAATATTAGCTACACTTTATTTTATTTACCTGGCTACATCTTATTTGAAATACGATAGTGTCTTAATATTATGCCTATAATTATTACAACGGAGAACAAGTCTCAGTTGTATACAATTAATAATTCATCCATAAGACTTCAGGATATTTTTATCATTATGCATCATCGTGCAGACACGCATCATTTATTATTAGCCCTATAGGATGACGATGACCTGGCTATATTCATTCAATTTTATCAAATTTATTTTCGGGACTTTTCTGCGTTCAACCTGTGTCTGCAGAATTATTAGTTTAAGTTTCAAATAATGTACCCGAACCAGTATGGTTATGATTTTGTGCTACTAGCTACTTACTCTATTTAACTTAAGTTCCTTAGGTTTTTGTTATATCACAATCAACTGTGACTATTTTTAGGTAGGTATCGTGAAAAAGACATAGGTATACTGCGACATAACGACACAATAAAAAATAAACCGCGACAACATGGGTGCAAGGAAGATAGCGAAGAGAAATCGAATTCTGTGCTAGGATAGGAGTAGTAAATAAGTAAATAGTACTTAGTAGAGTAGTAGATTTCGATTCCGCTAGTAGTAAAAACATGGCATGTGCTTTTATGGTCAGATGAAGAAATTTGCGATAACTTTTGACATTTGAACTCTACCTACTATTGACCTAGGTATATATAAGTGTTAAGGAGGCTGTGAGATTTCGAATGATCTAAAACACATTTTTCTAGGATGAACAGAACTAAAGTAACGTTCATCTTTGGTTTTTGACCATCTCCCCCAGTCAGGGGGAGTCCCCGATTTTGCCCATTTTCGAACGAACAACTACAGATAGTATAGGAAATTTGAACGAATTATCTGTATCCGTTCGAAAGTCATCGTGGACAGCAACAGACGGACAGACAGCACAGGCATTTCCATAAATATAGCTTCGCTATCTTTTTATATTCTATTTAAAAGGTTATCACTTTATGTAAACTGAATTTGTGCTATTTATATTCAGAACTGACGCAAAACGTAACGGTTATAAATAGGTTTAACAAGGAAACATATAATTTGCGTGCATTAAAATAAATTAGATAACTCAGGATAAATTTAACTTCATTCGACGGAAAGGATTTGAAGCTTTAAAACTTTCATACCTGCATGAAAACTATTTGTGTATTGTATTACCTATTAGGCCTATTACTATTCACGTTGATAAAGATTAAAGACTATTGCTCGTGATCTTGCAGTTTTCAGGTTCTATTATCAGAATGTAATAAGATATCTACGTGTTCTTTGCTCTGAGTTGTCTGTGACGTTACTCGAAGTATTACTATTATTAAGCCTGATGATGCATGTGCTATACTATAACTTATATAAAGTGTCAGTTGGTACCTATACTCATTCGGGAGATAAAATTGTACTTTTATCGTCTGCAAATAACAATATTATTGTCGTAAAATTACTGGAAGTATATACGCAAATATCAAAGGTAAAAACAGGTAGTCTTCACAAGGAACATAATAATAATCCAAATAATAGCAAAAAATCTACGCAAATTGCTCATTCTCAGTCAAAGTGTATTTCGCTGGGATTGTATTATTGTATATGCAGCCGTTTGGTTGCTCTTATACGAAGTAAAGTTGTTACAATTTCTAAACAACCAAGGACACATGCTCATGCCAAAAAGTAATAATCCAGGTCCTTTGCAAAGTTTTATTACTATATTAAGTATGCATTAAATATCACGGGAAACTCCATATACCTTTCCTTCTTCAACCTGCTCCGTATATACTTCTACTCACATTATTACTTTCTACACTATGGGACATCTTGATACCTTGTGACATGATTTTATTATGCAATGGTAATACAGCTATCCATGCAAAAATATACCTAAATGAACCAGATGCATCTACATAGTAGATAACATCAGTATACTTACATTAATCATTAATTTTGTACATATCCTGCTTCAATTTATTTTATTCGTTTCAGACATTTTTCGTGAACTAATATTATGGACTGTCTAGTCTACACAAGTAATACCTATTTTACGCAATCATTTTTTTATCATTGCCTTTATTATTTATTATTAGGATTTCCACACATCACTCTCGCTAAATTATAACAATACCTACCCTACCATATCTGGCATGAAAATTTTCAATTTAGATTACTTAATGCTTCATTACTTCTGTCATGCAGTATCAAAGGGAAATGTGTTGTCCCTAGTAAAGTTTTAGGAGAGGTAGAAAGGAAATGTATTCAAGGTGAAAAGGATTTTGAAATATTGGAGTCAGATTTTCGCCTTTCTTTCTCAAATGTAAATGTAGTCATTCAATTTGATGACAGTCCACTGAATAAATCAGAAAAAAATTCTAAAATCCAACCTCATTCGGATTATTGTATTAGTGGCGGAAGTAACAAAAGAATATACTAATCGACCAGAACTAAATCTCAACTGTTCTAATTTTTGTAAATTATTTTCTATTTTACTTCCTTAAAATCCTAATTTTCTTTAAGTCATATAATTTAGTGTGTGTAAATGCATCACACTTTATTAGGAAGATTAAATAAGAAATGATCTCATAAACATTCTCACGATACGGTGTAGATTTACAAGCAGAGCGAGAGTAAGAAAGGACTCTAATATTTTAATACAAATGTGGTGTAAGATAGATATAAACTTCAAATGAAAAATGGAAGAAGCATAAATTATCAACTAGTTACAACAGGTACACAAACAACTTCTTTCACGTTCCAAGATCTTAACCAAGCATCAATTAATGTTACGTTAGCCGAAATTTTCAAAATTAATAAGTATTTTGCGTGATTTGCTATCATTTAAAAAATTTCGAATAATTCGGAAATGATTTTAAGTGCGTCCAGAGTTAGATATGGCAGATTGTTCTATCCCACGTGCTCAAAACAATGATTTAATTTATCAGTAGGTTGAATTTTAGGGTTTGTTATTATGACTAAAGTTGACGCGACAGATTATTTCATTGCTAGCAGTGCAGTGCCTTTTTTTGTTTAACATAACAATAACAGTACATTTAATATAATGTGTGAAAGTATAAAATGCTCCAAATATTAAATAGCAAATGTGATATGTGCATCAATATATCTGTCCACACAGCAGACTTCATTCTTATGCAGCTTATAATTAATAATTAGGTAACAATGTGTAGGTAGGTATAAACAAAGAGTTGTTTCTTTGTCAATGGCACATCTATGAATCTATGTTGTTAATCAAATGTTTCTACTTAAAATCCCAGTATGAGTATTTCCTGCTGTGCTGCTACCAGTTTAAAGGTGGGCAGTGGGCAACGCTTGCAACATTAGACACTTCGATTCTGATGGCATTAACAAGATAAAGAAAAATCCACTTTCTAGTCGTCTTTTATTGTAATCTGCCACTGTCTTCCTTTTGACTGCAAGAACTCTATATGTACTTGGAAATCGTGCAAAATAGAGCTTCGTTTTGTTTCACTCGAAGGACCAATCAAATTTTACTGATAACTAGCACTCTACCGCATGAACTGCTTTCGATTGACGTAGTATGCCATTAATATCTGCAACAAGACTTCTTCAAATGAGAAAATTAGATGTTTTGCTAGACCGTAAATTTATTTTAGGTCCATATAATCACAAAATTAAGTGTTTTCTATCCCTGTTCGAAACGCAACTGATATCAATCTCCTTTTCATAACAATGACAAAATATCATAAATTTATCGATATTAAATTTCTATAACTAAACGTTTCTTATCAAATGATTCACGTTCATCACCAAAGTAGTACATTTGTTTTAGTTTAGTCTATATAAAAATATTAAACACAATTCTTCATATTTTACTATAAATTAAGCATTGTAAATATATATTCTAACGTAATTTCCGATCTAAATTTTTCATTTAGTTTTAGTCAGGTTTAAAATTATTCTTAACTTCAATATCAGTTTCAAGGTATTCAATCTCGAAAACACAATTAATTGTTCAAGTTATGCGATTCAATTAAATTTGCAATTAATTGTAAAATTAAATTTATAATGAACCAGCCAGCCAATGCCTTGCTGAACAGTTTGGTAGGTAAGTTAGAGGTCAGTAAACTACAGTACCTGAAAAGTTTCACCAAGTTAAAACGTAGTTATATTGCTAATTGATCTATTGTAGTATGTTTGCTAAATCTTATTAAATAGTTGACAATTCTTAAATTCTAACTCAATTGTCATCATAGGCATTTCATTTAGTAGATTCTCATCGTTCCCCGCATTTTACCAAATAAGTTCTTATTGTGTAAATCCGCAAATTAGGAGACTGTCTATGGAAAATGTGGGATACTGACAAGCTTTTAAATTAATGAATACATTATATCCATTGTTATACATTAAAGATGCTGGTTAATTGGTTAGTATGGCGTGGGTAAAGGGACAATGGAGAATAAATCTTGAATGGTTGTTACGCTTGCACCTTGTCATTTCTCTTTCACTGAATATTGTAGGTATGTACTCATGTAAGGTAAATAAATCATTGCATTGAAACCAGAACAATACCGGTACGTAAAATACATTTTTGACATGAACGTGGGTAAGTGGAAAGCGCGACATTCTGCATAGAACCGTAGGGAATATTAAAAATTGATACATCCAGGTTGTTGCACCTAATGAAAGGCACTCTCTGACAGTTGGTGTACAAATGAGGAAATATATAATGATCTTGCTTGTCGTCTATGAACTAGGAAGGGCTAGGAATAAAATTTCTATGTCACTAAACGTTATAGATGGCTATAATAATATGGGCATGGCATGGCAGTATGTGAGTGTAGCATGGCCATACTTGCCTTAGGAGAACTGAACCTTTTGTATCGAAGACAATCAAATGTGATACTAAGGTTGGATCTACGGGTGCCTCTAGGGATCGCAAAATCCTTGTAAGTCTAATACCACCAAGTGTACCAATCCAAATTAGAAATCTAAGATTTTCCTCGAGGATACCTAGTCATTTGATTTTGTTTTAAATGAAAGGAAGTAATATGCTTTTTGATTACGGCAAGCCGTAACAGAAGCCCGCCCGAGTAATGGAGGTGTACACAGATTAAAATCAATTGAGACTTAATGAACTGCAATACAGATTACAGCAGATAGTTTTGGCTATCTAAATAAACAAAAAGTTAAAACAGCTAATTTTGATTATTAAAATAAATAGAATTCCAAAACAAGTAATTGTAACTTTGAAAATAACCAGAAATAATTCTGACTACCAAAATGTTGATAGAAATGGTTTTATTTACTATAATCTATAATATGACAGTTTCGGTAGAAGCGGTTTCAAATAGTTTGTACTATAATCTTAACAAATTATTGGAAGCGCAATTCCAATTTTCAGGATCGGTTTTTTACTTTGACTATCAAAATGAAGACAAAGTGAGCGGGCGATATCTTGGTAGCCATTGGATTGATTTAGTCTATTTTCAATAGAGTTTACAGTTTAGTTTACTAGTTTATAGGAAATGTTTTGGCCAAATTTGGTCAACTTCCGTCAATGCGTTCAATAGTTATGGTGTTTGCGAACAGATGTGCATACGCACGTACGGATGCGGTTCTATAAGCTCGCTTCCTCGGGCGACCTAAAAATCGGTTTATTTTCTACAAAAGTTAAAAGTTAATGCATGCAAAGAGCCTCTGTGTGACAGATACATAAAATCTGTAATCGTCACTAATGTCATATTTGGTAAAAGTGATCCCGCTATATTTTCTTCCTCATTCTTTATTGTATCTTTACAATTTACTCAAAAGTGATCCCAAAAGGTAAAATCAGGATTTTCAGAAATCATAATGGGGTGTCAAATTGGTATCCTTGAGTTCAATTTCACTCCATTAAAGTGATAAAACTGGATGAAAATATTTGAGTTGTGTGGCACCAGAGCAGAGTACAATTAAAAAATTGTGGATTCACACGTTTTATGTTTCTCTTCAGCTAATATATGGGAAAGTTTTTAGCATTTAGAAAAACCTGAAAAAGCGTAGATCTCACCTTAAAACGACATAAGTACAAACAAGTATGCTTGTAACGTGCACTATGCTTGTAGACTCCGGTGAAATAAGAAAGTATTCCAATCACCGGAGTATGTTCTTACAGCTTGTGAACAGATTTTAAATTTGCTGCTAATGCTAATTACGAAAACATATTATATTTGTATATATGAATATATGAAAAAATATTTTTGTATACTGACAGTAAAGTAACCACGAAATAAAATTTTGGGTCCTGTACAAAAGTTTTTAGTTGCCTATGACAAAATGAGGTTTCTGTCAAGCCATAATGTTTGGTATTGGTAGGTAAAGTGTTAGTCGAAATAAATTTCGGTATTTCTTTTCCTACTGTAAAGCAAAATTGATGGTGGCTAAAGTAGATAAAGATTTCAGATGCGCAATAATAAGGATAGGAAAAGGGTGCACAACAGTGAGGACTGTAAATGTATAGTTTTGCAAATTTTTGTCGACCAGATTTCGGTCTAATGTTTGGTGTTAATATTATTAATAGAATTAATTCATTCCTATGCAAGCATTAATTATTTTCCAATATTCATCATTTTTTGCATTCAATTGTAAATTTCGCCTATCTGAAGGTTATTATCTCATCATTGCATTGTTATGTTTTCCCTTTTGCTGGTTTCGGTTTTAAAGAAATCAATGTCCTGTTTAATGGTTGGGTAGTAGTGGTGCATAAGGTAGTGGCCTACTTATTTATTTTGATACCTATAAAGTTTATCAGTTTGATAAAATAGTCAGTGATTTCGCGAAGACGTATAATAAATATATTTATGTATAAAAATATATTAATGCAAGAAAGACATACTTGGCAATGTTACTCAATTTGGTTGCTTCAGGATTAAAATGGTCATAAATGGATGACAGGAGATTGAAATCTATGCATTCGAGAAGGGAATTTAGTTGAAATCCTAGAGGGATTGGTTAAATATACTTTATATGAATTGAGATATGACCAAAAGGGAAAAAGTAAGACATTTATTACAAAATGACAAACGTAAATTCATGATTTTTGTTGTTGAATACACACAGGTTGAAAACGGGGGTGCGCAAATTCGACCAATGAAAGAAGAGCAACCGACTGAGAAATATGATGTGACAATTGCTGTGCTATTTGCAGTCGCTTGAGATGTCACAAGAGAAACCGCTAATTCACATCCAGGTGAAAAGATTTTCCTCAGCCTTTGTATCTTAGTTTCACTTGAGCTTTTTTAGCACAGTGCCTTGATTTATCGTCAACTTTAACAATCGCTTTGTGCAAAAGCAACACAAATGTATAAGGATAGACGCTTCTAATAGTATACCTACAACAATATGCATACAAAATGTAGGTTCTGTTTACCTTTACTGTGCAAGTCAACACGAAGTTCGGTTGGTTTAATAGTTAATTCCTTAGGTACACTCTGGTACACAGGACATGATGCATAAACAGCATATAAAATGCAAACATAGTACGTTGGAGCAAATTAGATGTTTCATGAACAGTCAAGAGAGTCCATAAATAAATGATGGACACTACTTTATTTATTGATACTGGAGGTTACTGGCTATGGTACACAAAAAGTGAAATCCCAAACTACCAGTGTACTTACTGTAAAAGATATGAACTTTTTAGTGAATATCAGGACTAGACATGCCTATTATTTTTTTTAGTATACTGGACATTGTTATTTATCGCATGCATTATTCAGGACAGCATAAGTATAATATTTCAGGATAATTATACATTATATGTTGCCATTTAATCTAATTTAATTGTTTAAGTACATTGTTTTTGGTTTTTGAAGTACAAAGTACAATTAAAATTTGGTATTAACTTTTTAAACAAAACTTTAATTACTGGATGACACAATAAAATTTTATCGACGAAATTTATTACATCTCCTAGTAGTTTTCCTCTTTAAATTAATTTATGTGGCTAACTTATGCGCATACTTAAGACTACCAACTACCAACCTTATCTCAAAGTCTCTATTTCGTTTCAGTATTTTAGGGTTTGGGAAATATACGATATTTACTGGGTTAATAAACACTTATTTCACCAATTCATAGCAAAAAGCATCAATTTTTTTTTATTTTGAGTATGGTAACTCAATTGTAATACTTTTACATAAAATTATTAATTTTTGTCTCCATTACTTTCTATTCACAGCTAAAAGTCAAATTAAAAATCTAATTTTAATGAATTATCTATCTATCTATATTCTATACTCACTACAATCATTGAGAACTTGTAGTGTAGTGTCCACTGTCCACAACGGTACATTTAAATACTATTGTGTTCAAGATATTTTATAAGTTTAGCCGCTTATACTTCACCGAATTGATTCTTTCTGAGACATTAAATTTGTTCATACGTGGCTGAATATTAATTGCTTTAATTGATAAATTTTCTAGAACAATATCTTATAATTATTATTAGAAATATACCACAGTTATATAAATGAGGAAAAGGTTGAATTAACTATTTCAGAATATAGCAGTCTGCTAAATTGAGTTTTCTCGTTTTTCCATAGATTTTCCTGTTGCGTAGTATATTTTAAAGTTTCTGACGACTACATACAAGAACTAGAGATATAATATTTGCAGGTTGGCATAATTAGTAGTAAGTATAAACATATATACATAGACAGGTTCGTTAATTGTGTAAACTAACCTCTACCTGTAATTAAATCAGGTCAGCAGTGAGCAGTCATAATTTGATAGTTAGATATCTCCACAGTGGAAAGACCACATTTTGTAGGCATAATCTTGAAAATGATCGCATTATAGGTTTGGTGAGTATAATGCAAATGAAGGATTTAACAAAACTCGTGCAATACTAAACTAAATAGTCGAGGTAAAAGAGTAGAGAACTTAGATCATACTGAAGCCATACAATGATGCTTTCCAATTTCTACAAAATTGTTAAATACTAAATTGCGATCAGAGTGCATCTAAAGGCGTCGTAAGAGATTGCGACTGACTTTTGGCATAGAGAGACAGACATGGACTGTAGACTTAGTAAATTAGAGATTGTCGTTTTGTGGAGGAAGGCTATATTACGGGAGAAGGTGAGTGAAAAAGTAGGGTTGAAGGGGAAATATCTTGTGTGATAGTGGTTCATTGTTGGAAAACTTTTGTGTCGGTAATGGGGTAGTCTATTATATAGGAGGCTGAATGGCTAGATGAAGCTGAGGTTGTAGCGGAAGAGAAAGAGTGGACAGAGACAAACTGGAAATTAAAGAAATGTTGGGAAGAGATAGGTTAGGGATATTAGGAGTTTATGGGAGGACATTAGACAGGATTGTAAGTGTAAGGTAGCGGCTGTAAAAAGCGGAAAAGTAAATGGTGGGACTGTAGGAGGAGATGGATGGAAATTTATGAGCCTGTTGTTCTTGTAGAATGCTTCGAATCGAATGCTAAGATCGCCAAGCCATGAGTCCATTTCAACGGAGATATCTCTGCTCTCACTCTCCAGCCTGGGTCCATTTGTCCGAATCCCGTCTCCAATTCCAGATAGCCGTCACCGACTCACAGTTCCGAATTCCGGCGATGGCTCCAAATGTCCTGACATTTGGGCAGAGGAGGAAAATGATCTGATCAAAAACTTCGGGGCTTTGTTCAAGTTTCTGGGTTTGCCAAAATCCTTTTCAACGTCAGATATTAGTTCCTCGTTCCAGCCTGACCCTGGGAGTACCGTTTTACGGAAATCCAGCTCTGAGCTGGATCTGACTCAAGTCCGCTGTAGTGACGTCATATTCCGGACTCACTTCGGACCCACGTCTAGGAGTTGCTCTACTTGGGTCGCTGTCGGGGATGTGTCCTCCACGTCCCAACTGCCGTCTCCCCAAGGTCGTCCTCATCTGGCTCCCAATGGAGGCTCCTTCACTCCCGCCGACCTCGTTCGCTCCGTCAACAAAAAGATCCGCCAACTGTACATCCGCAAGAGACTTCTCGTCGCATACCGAGCTCTGGAACGACTGACCCAGAATGATTTCGATTTGGAAAAACTCCCTGTGGTCGTGCCCATGAATGCCATTGCGACTCGCACCGCGGCCGAGGTCGCCATCCCCATCCCAAAGTCTGAGTTGGATACGCTAAAGCTTCCTACGAAAAAGAAACCCGCCAAAGAAATTCCGCTGACCTTGAAAGACGTGGAGAGGGAGCGGGGGAGACCGTTGTCGAAATTCGAGAGGAACATGATGATTTTCAATTGGCTGCACACATTAGACGACACGACCTACGACTCGGGCTCTGCCTCCACAACGGCCACTGCCGAGTAATTTGGAATCGTCCACTCGCTATACCGAATCAAGGAAATAGTTCCAAGAATAGTCAACTCTTTACTCTAGATCATCAGTCCCCAATAAAATTTAATTCTCCGCCGACACAGGAAAGCCATCATGTCAAGTCCAGAGCGAGATAAGAAACCGAAAGTCATTATCTATAATCAATAGAATAAACAATAATTCACTAGCTAATAGCCACACTAACCTTGTCAATGAATAGAAATCCGACACATTACTTCATTTGGTAAGTTCACTGTTTCTAATGGTGCCTACATACATTAACCAACACCCTAATACGTTACTAAATCACCTATGTAGGTATATATTTTAGAGATTATTGTGTGTCACTCCGCGGACACACAGCTTTATTTCCGTCAACTACTACCCATTCATATCTACCCTCACAGTTACAATAATCCAGCAGTAGGAATGGTACTTTCAAAAACAAATACCAATTATTACGTATAAATGCATTAAATACAAATCACCCTCTAGAACTATCAACCCTTTTAACCAGGGCCAACTTACTCATAGTACATACGTATTTCAAGTAGCTACATATAACTCTTGGTACTAATCATATTTAATAGGTACAATTTATTATTTTATGACCAAAATAATCATAAACTTCAGTTTGAAGTCATGCGTACATATATTAGTAATATTCTAATTCTACATAACGACGTAAATAATGGAATTTCAATATTTCGACTCTACTCAAGTAGTCAAAGCAAAGAGGCAGGACCTACAAAATTACTGGTACGCCAAAATCGTTTCTATCGGGATTATAGGAATGCTGATAAGTAACCGACCGTTACCAACAAACTACTAGAATATACAAATTTCCTTGCATAGTAACTAGTAATCTCACTATTAATTAAAACTAGCCATTATTTGCAGAATGGAAATTACAGCTGGTAATAAGCGTAGAACTAGAATCCAATAAATAGTACGAGAAAAGAAAACAAATAAATACCACAGGTAAACAACTTTGTCGAATTATAAGGATTAGCTGGGTGTAACTAGAAAATAATTACGCGTAATGATAATTACTTACTCAATTGCATACATGTTAGAGATCTATTTAAACCTACACTAATATCCCAACTAGCACTGCAATACTAAATAATTGTGTAATTAAGTAGGACTAACTTATCAATAATTTTCATCCATTCATGTGCTTGCGGTTTTATAGTGATATGATGCTTCCTTATTCATGCATATTTATGAACAGCACACTTTCCCATTTCGTGTATATTTATTTGTTTGCAAAAATTAACTCCAAACACTTGTATTCCAACCGAATATATGCAATCAGACATCAGGAAATTTAGTTCAACTTCAACTGCTTAGTACTGAAATTTCAAAAAATTCTTAAAGAAAATCTGGTAAAAGAGGGTTTTGACAAGAAAAATATTTTGTAAATTCGAAATTTCCTGATGTCCTAATAGCATGCATTAATTGCTAATCTATTCGATAATAATATTCTTCCATTAACCTGGCGATAGCCAATAGGTAAAATAAATGAGACTTTCGAACATTCATTTTCCTGTACACTTTATTACAGATATTGATGCAGGTTATATGAATAGAGGAATAAAGAAGAAATCTAAGAATAATAAATTCTGTAGCCAATGCATTGTTAACCAAAGTCCCATCATTTTAGAGCAATACTTCGATTATTGATTGACTGCTTTTACTATTGAGTACAGAACAGAAGACTTATAACTTATAAATAATAGGACATGAAATGTTTCAATGAAATTTCCGCCCTAATTCACTACAATGGTGAAAACATTTCTATTGCCTACTAGGTGTTATTGCATTTCTTGGCTATGTTATGTTACTTCCATGAGTGTACTGCACTTTTTTCCAAAAGAACCATCAAAATTCCCATGAATTAATATTGTGACTTCAATACAGTACTACGTAATAATGTAGGTATACAATAAAATTGCATGAATGCAGGCCTGATTATAATTATAGTACTTGCTATTAATTTGGGATATGGAAAAACAAACGTTAGATTTGAAAATATTAATGTGCAAATAATTACCTCTAATTGAACACATTTATTCCATGATTCTTTAATTTTTCATTTTAGCTATTTAAGAGCACGCAAACGTCTCAAAGGCTATTAAAATAAATTTCAATAAATTTCTGATCCTATAATTTAAATTAATGATTGTCAGTCATTTCAATCCTTTAGTTTTTCAGCCGTTTGATCCGAAATAATTTTTATTTACTACACAATACCTTTGTAAGGTGAGGTTTCCAAAATCTTAATTTATTTTGGAAAGTATACCGTTGTTATTAATTTCAAGTCATATGTTGTAAAATAGGGGTATTCATGTTTGATTTTCACCCAATGAAGTACTGTAACTAATAATATTAATCATGTAACTGCGGAAATAGGAAAGCATTTTCAATAATTTCGTTGTAAAGCAGCTATTGTCCCAAATTAGATAAGCAGAAGTAGTCAACATGCACT
>JABASH010003587.1:0-16102 GCA_019776445.1 Tomocerus maximus | reverse complement strand
TATAGTAGAACTGGAGTTATTCCTGAAATAAATTTCGAAAATTATTGCATGGTTAGCTGGCTGCTGGCTAACAGGGTAATAGCGGGAATGTTGGAAAGGACGTGCAAGCTTCCCTTTTCTTTTTGCGACTAGTACGGCATCTCGTAGAATGTTAGTTTTGGCGAGCTCTTGTGGATCTCTCGCCATTTGACCATGCATGCTAGGTACATATAATATTGCATTATCCCCAAAACTTGAGAAATATTTTTATATGCATTGCAATTACATTTTGCATTCCACAAATTCTCTCCATGTTGTCCATTGAGAAATTATAGGTGTAGTTTTGCGGAGTTTTGATTGACTGACCAAAAATGATATCTAGAAATTATAGCTTTTCACAGCTCGAGTGTCAGTTTTACCTATTCCTGTCATTTAAAACTATTTAAATTACTGTTCTAGTTGATGCAGAAAGAAAATTATGAAAATGAAGACTTTCGTAATGCAACTCGAAAAGTATCTATATGCATTTACATGTCTGTATTTTATTGTCCACTTCACATAATAACGGAAGAAATCAATATACAAGGAGGATATTACTACAAGTATAAACCGGTGCAGTGGGGGAATCTTTATCAGCACAATGCAGGCCTTTTCCACGATAAAATGCGATTCTCTTCTTGCACTTGCTCTATTCGTTGAAACGTTTCAATATCATAGGAATAAAGACGAGCGCAGGATTCTCATGTTTTGACGATGCCTTTTGGTGGTGGGTGAGGGTGAAATGATACTTTATAACTTCAGTTATCCATTCCATTATATCCATTTTGTATATGCAGGACTAAGGTTGAGAGGGCTGTTTTCACTTTATATTCACATTAACTATTATTCTTCAAGTATGAGTATGAATACTAGTAATAAGCTATAGATCGATTAGTTAATAATAACGTTTACTTCGTTCGTATTCGTAATTTACTTTTTAATGCAATTTACAAGATACGGAATCAAAAGTTGAATTTTTTCAAACTTCTCTTGCGAGTTCATGCGCAATAATAATACAATACGATGTTAGTAGTAGTAGAATCGAATTACAGATGACAAACTTGAGATACCTAAGTATAATTAAAATTGGTGACAGTAGTCAAATCCCGTATTAGTAGGCTACATGTATAAATATGTGACATGAGATCCTGAGAAGTTGTTCTTAAAACGGTACTTTGTTTACTACGATTGCATTCTATAGACAAGCTTTATTTGTGTCCATTAAAACCGATATGGTTTGGGTTCCTTTGGCCCTGAATTTGACAACCAGTGGCAGTGTTACTATCCAAATTAAGATGAGGACAATCTCCAATGTCCAAACCCGGACTGAGACTGGCAGCGCAAAAGTCACAGGATGATGAAGTTGCTGCCGAGCTTATCTCTTGTTTTATCTTCATCTTTGGGATGAGTGAGTTGATACTGTCCTTCCTGCTGCTCCCTCCTTGAGATGACATTGGTATTGACATTTTACTAGAGTGACTATTTGATGAATGGGGAAAATGAATGTGACTGCTTTGGATTTGACTGTTGCTGTTCACGATACCTATCTTACTGGAGCAAGTCGAGTTAAAACTCCTCAGATTTAACTGGACATTCAGATTTGCTGTCGAAATGTTGTTATTCATCATGAATGAGCTTTCCATTGATGAAGAAGAGTCTTGCCATTCAACAATTGATGACAGGAGACGAATGTAACGAATCGCTAAGCGGAGGATTTCATTTTTGGATAACTTCCTATCAGGTGGGTATGTTGGGACAAGTCTTCGCAATTCTGAGAAAGCTCCGCTTACATTTTGCTGACGCCAACGCTCCCGGGTGTTGGTGAATACCTTGCGGGGCATATGACGTGTTCCTAGTCCCAAACTGGATTGGGACAACGAAGAGTTGCCAACAATTGTGTTATGACTGTGGCTGCTGTTTCCACTCCCTGAAGGAGATGAGGAAGAACTCAGTAAAGAGTCGCTCCGTATTGTCCACGAATGACAGAGAGATTTTGAGTTGACACCCTGGAGAATTCAAACAATGATATTAAAAATTATTTATTATAGCAGCTTCAGAAAACTGCAGTTAAAAGATTCTGGTATTGATCAAAGAAAATAGAATAAAAATGTCTTTGTTCCTTTATCAGTCTTATAGTGCCCCATTGTACTGCAAGTGCAAGGTGTATTATATAAAGTATAAAGGTTTTTCTATTTTCTCTTATTTCGCTTATCCTGGGTGCTCATTCTCGAAACACGTTCGTAATAAATATATATAATGGAATTTTCAGATTTTTTCCCAGGATAGAGGTGTACAACGTACTACTGAATAAGGAATAGAGTCAAAAATATGTTGTAGATATACTTACATTAGATTTCTTCCCATTTTTCAGTTGGTCGTTCCATGAACTGTTTCCATTGCGGTTTTGACCGATGACACTTGAATTTTCATTTGATTCGGAAATATCTATGTTTTTGCCACTCTCTGTTGATTTCCGGTTTTCTTGGTCACTGCTCATCAAATCAAATTCTGTTCCTTCCGAAATATCAGTATCGAAACCGTCTGTGTCGTCCATTTCTTCTGTGCCTAAAGGAGAGCTAATAGTCAAGTCCTGACTTGGCGATGCCATAGGGGAAGATGAGCTCCCAGTAGGATCCAACATCATTATTTATATTCTTACAATAATTTGGTACGATCTTAGAAACTCATTTGTTTCAAAGAAAAGACGTCAGTAATTGTTATTTCAATGACTAATTCAGTCAAATTCAAGTTTATTTTGCAGGTGTTTTACAATCTTAATTCACTTTCAGTTTTCACCAGATAAATCTCTGATTGTATTTATGTACTTAATTATTACTTTATACACTTTAATTTGTCAGTAGTAAGAGGTATAATCGATAATAGTGTACCTAACTCATATATACTGACTAATAACAATACTCTCCCTAATTTTGAGTCATTAGTGGTGTGTATTTACTTTACTACTGTTGACTTTGTAGTAAAATCCGGTTCTGTGAATGAAAATTCCAGTTTCCCATTTGGAATGTATGAAGTACAGAAATGACCATTAAAGGGAATAAGTAGCTTCTTTGAGAGATTTACAAGTGCTGTGTCCTTGGTAAATATTGAACTTAAAGATTTTAGAAGTATCTCTCCACTATAAGTATCTCGCAGTTGCCTCGTACTAATATCAGTCGTGTATCTTGTTATCTTCTATGAATTCCCCACCGACCGTATTATACTTATTGACAATGACCACTGGAACGCACGGGAAACATCTTTTAGGAAACGCCTTCAACTTCTTGTCTGTGTCTATGTAAACAATTTCCCTTTCCTTAGCACTACTTATTTGTATGCTTAAGTAATTACACTTACACACTCACACAATATCCACACACCGGAATATTTTCAGACCAGAGTTTGATGGACGTTTAATGACAAAACAAATTTCATAATATAATTTTCTGGAAATTCTTAATACAGATCAGGACTCAGGACCATTTTCAAGCCCACAATCTTCAATGGCTTTGGAAATTTCGACTTAATTATAGCCCAATTGCTAAACTACGATGTTTGCTTAATAGAGTACAAGGAATATCCTGTCTTCTAAAATTTGTTACTAACCAATTTTATTTAAGTCTCGTTTATGTGTATCGAAGACTCATCTTTCTAGAACTAGAACTCCTAAAGTGGAATAATATTCCAGCATTTCACGAAGGTTTGGGTAGCAAAAGCATCAACAAAGATGAGATTCTCAAAGTTTCAATGCAAAGGACAGAGCCACATCCTTTACCATCCTTAAATCCCACCCTTGCCTACATTCCCATTGGTTTCCGATGTGACTTCGGACTCGGAATGCAATTCTTTCACGAAATCCCAGCCTACCGGGCTGACTACCAGTTAAATCCGCCTATATCTCCTTTCCTCTAACTTCCACCGATTTCATCTTCGTCTTCCTCCTGCATTTGGGCATTATTATGATGCGTATGCGTAGTCAAAAGCCAAGGCAAACAGGCTAGAGTCTTTTACTGTGGGTTTCGTTTACACGGGTTAGCATGAGCAACATTATGAACATCTTCACAAGATGCATTACTGTCATTTACAGATAAGTATATAGTTACTTCTTAATCTCCGTAATATTTTTTTAGTAAATATTTTAAGACTAAGACTACAAAAGACTTCAACAAGTTGACAATATTTTCGGTGCTGATTGTTGTATTTAATTCAACAATGAAACACTTTATTGAAAGTTACCAGAAGATGAACAGTTAGATAGAAGTATTTGCAAATGAGTGCTTCGATGACATAATTAAAACCAACTTTAAAATTATCTGCTATACTTATTCAAGCATAGGATGCATGACTTTTGATTATGATATGATACCTCAGTTCAGTGTGCCATCATATGATATTGATTCCACTGTACTATGTTTAGTTCCAGATTTTCATATTTGCTACTGATACTGATACATACTATCGTAATCCCTTTAGCGTATATTTCTACAGATATACACAAGCACACTTCATTCATAGGTATGCTCCTTAGGATAATAAGCAATTGCATGCAAGGCTCAACTGTAAATATCAGTTATTATAGCAAGCGAATGTCATCATATTCATCCATATAATCTAATATCTAAGGACAGACTTTAAATGAGGATAAAGTATGATTTGAAATGTAAATACATGTCTTCTGCAATCTGTAATAATAAGTATAGTACATAGTACATACACAGTATTCGTGATTTGTATCCACATACGATTGTACATACATACATAAGTAGCTCATTACAATCAAACTAAATGAATTTTACTCTAGACAAATAATAATATATCAAACAATTTCATGGTAATTATGTTTAAGCTCTATCTATACAAAATTATACTGCTTTTCGTCTTGAGTCTTGACAATCGTCCTGAAGAGAATCGTGTAATAAAAGTTAGTCTATACAATGAATCGGAGCATAATATCATTAAAAATTAAGATATTAATGCCTCGAACCACAGGGCAGACTGACTGACAACGAAAAATGTAAGGGCTGGATCAACTAGGAGGTAAACTGATGAAGAATATCTTGAATGTTATTCGAAGGATGACAATGTTGATAACAGACCGCGTCTACTCAATGAATTGAGGCATAATATCAATTTAAGACCAAGATATTAAAGCCACAACCCACAGGGTAAACACAGCCCTCGAGATATTTGTTTCTTCAGCAATCAGAATCTAATCTTCTAGAAAGTTTCTCTCTTTCCTTCTGATGGGTGCGGGTGGCTGCATTTAACTACAGAGCCAGCGGTTGAAATGTCCGACTTTTTATAGGAAAACTTCATATGAGCTTAATGCATTGGCAGATAGCTTGCCAAAACTGACGAAAATTTTATTAATTCCAAGTATCTAATGTTGCTTCGATATTGTGTAGTGAAAGGACATTTTATCTTAAGCGACATGGATGGACTATTTGCCTGTTGGTTGACTGTTCATGGCATAGCCTGCATTTGCTAATTGCAACAAAGGAGAGTGGTTAACATTATTTGGAATCTTGCATTTTTCCAATATATTCCTAGAAAGGAAATGACTTATAACTTGGAGACTCTTGTTACATTTGCTGAGAGTTGTGAACACACGGATGAACGGAAGTCGTTGTTGTTTATATCATTTCGAACAGCAAACTCATTCACCCACCTGCTGTCACCTCTTCCAATTGTGGTGACTAATCCATAGAAAAATCATTTTCACTTGTGCACCTTGTATTAAGGCTTTGGTACATATTCGGTGCCTGGTTGTCTAAGGCTGTACTGTACATGATCAAATTGTCTGGAGTTGGGAGCAAAGGTTAATCACTCTGTGTACAACTCCGCAACTATGACCTCTTCTGCTCTAGTAACTCTAGCTAATAATAATGCCAGCAAATATCAATACAACTGATATAGCGAAAGATTTACACGAGCAATTTGTAACGCAAATATTATGCCTGATGCCACTGTATCGATTCGCAGGGATTGGCTTCAGGTACATTTTTCTTGCCCGTTTATTGTCGTGAGTTACTTTCTGGATCACATGCATGATATGAATGATTTTTCATACTCATCAACACACTATAAGTTTTTCTTGCAGCTGTACTGTAATTCGATACTCTTTGATTGAACTGCAGTCACATGCCACCCTTTACTTGGCTAACAGTGCCAAAATTTTCATCATGTGTATCCTTTATACATAAAATATATTTTGTGTATACATTCTTAACATTTATGCTATCAAATGTATATGTGTGGTGGTAAGCAATCCTGTACCAAAATTAGCATAACTGCCTGTACTAATAGTACCTTCCAATTCATGCTTTTCCTATTGTCTCTTCTATGCATATTTGAGAAATTCTATTATCATTCAAACAAATACAGATAATACATACACAATGAAAACAATAAAGTAAATACAGAAACACTATTAAAACTGTAAATACGTCAATATCGGTACATTCCGTTCATTCTGATACAAGTATACGTAGTCATATTTAGGAAATATTATGGATCATAATAAATATAAATGAATTAAATACAATCCACGAATAGCTTCCATAAAAATAAATGCGCATTTCATGTAATATCCGTATGAATGAACCTTTATATAAGCTATACTTATAAATAGGTCTCTTGTGCTTGGCTGCAATGTTGATTTGAGATTTAAGTGAGCTGGGTAACTGGAACTGGAGTGAGAATCTGATTGATGCTAATACGTTTTAGTTTAGATGGTGGGAAGCTGTTCGTGGAAGGGTAGGATGGAGAAGCTATGGTTCATCGTTTGTCACTGTGTACACGTTCGGTAGGGTTCTGGATATTAATGCAACAGAGTGGAAGTTTTATGTTATCATTGCCTTCACACGTAATGATAATTCAATGGAGAGCAGTGAACCACAAAATTGAATTTGGAGGAAGAAATCCATCCTCACAAGTACATTGTGTAGCTGAGAATATGAATTTAGATTAGCACGGAGAGATGCGTGCAGATTACATATGCTTTTTTAGCCTTGTGTCGTAAATCTGAGCATAAAAGAATCCAGGAGGGTTGGTCGTCTGCTCCATTCTCCAGACGCGTGTCGTCTTAATTCCTATTTGTCATCAATAACTTATTTGTGGCTTGAATGAAACTGAAATGCAGCTTATCTTTGATTCCGTGTCGAGGCAAGTCAAGTATTGGCTTTATTGTAAGTAGGCGTACTTAAAAAATGACATTTGCCTCTTAAAAAGGATCATTCATGATCAAATTCATGATGATGATAGTGCAACTGCATACAGTAATGCTTTAGACCAGGAATATTTGGACGGGACTGCACAATGCACGATGACAATCCTTGCTGCATAACCTTATCTTTTTTTCAAAGTGTGTATTAAAGATATAAAAAAATTGTTATTGTAAACATTTCTATAACATTATGTCCCTTCATTTCAAAGTTAACTTTGAAAGGAAAGGACTTTAGCTGTGCAAGAATCGTAAACTATATTATTATTTCTGCAGTTTTTGTAGAGGGTACTATGAGACAACCATCCAAATACTCATAAATGTTTACAATTCAGACTAATTATTTTTAGGGAAGTAAAAATAGAAACGTAAATATAGGCATGCATGCTGGGATAGGATATCTCTCTCATCCACATCTGCAATTTTGGGCTATTAGTTTTAGTTGGTGCATATACTTGGTATGTATAACTGTTATAGCCAGATGAGATGACTTCAATTGCCGATGGTCTGTGAGTCTAATAATCTTTATGTACTACCATCATGATGGGTTACAATTAAAAATAAATTGAATATAGAATAGAGTAAATAATATAACATGATATTGCATTATCAATTTTGAACAGGAATTTTCGGTTATATCAACATAAATATAGCTTTTTTATATAGATAGTAAATTACAATTGATTTGAGAATTGAGATATGTTATAGTGGTAACTGGTAAGAATAAGAATATGTCAATAAGGGTTACATAATGAATATGGGAAGAGATGACGGAAAAGGTAAAGAGAAAGACGGAATTTTGCAGAGTTACTAGAAGTGTATTATGTCTATAGGGTTAATTAATTCCACATTTCACAATCGGGGACATTTGGGGTCATTGAAATCGTCTGGTCCAATCAAGTTACTATTGTTCCTGGCTATAGGCTGAAGGTATTGCTTGGCAGCATCGGTTACAGGAGTTGGAGATGTAGCCACATTGGCGTCCTTCTTTAGTGTGTGGACCAAGTGTATATACATGTCAAAAAATTCGTCCCAATTAATAGTATTCGGTTTCCGGGGGTTCATCACTTGACATACCATTGTCATGTAGTCGTTCATATTCTGAAAATCAACAGGAAACATTTCATTTTAAACAGAAGCAGAATGTGTATACTCGACAGGGAACTGATCAATATTGACCTACATTGAAAAAATTGCAACTTTAATATACCTTCCCAATAAGTGTGGCCAACAGAGGCAGGATGCGTTTCCACTCCACATCTTGTCGTTTGTCAACTTTGTTATTGAGGAACAAATAATTAAGTTGTGTTTCATCCTGGCAAATTCCCTTCCACTTTACCATAAGTTCTTCGAAGGTTACGGTTTTCTTGGAGCCGAGCTGTAACCAAATATATTAAGGAATTATTTTATTATGGTTCCCGTTTATGAGGCACCAGTTGTAATAAGCAGGTAAACGAATCACTAGCAGAATCCTGTGACAAGCCACACATTTTCAAGACAGTGCCTACTACTTTGAACACTTCGGGAAAATATTGTCGTCAATTACCTTCTGACTTAAAAGGAATTAATTCTGACCTGCTTTGGTTCGATCCATAATATAAAATTCTAATTTCGAGGAAAGTTTGATCGGTGAAATAAACCCCTATCCTTTCAGTTTAGGTTAGATTATGAAAAATTAGGTTAGGTTTTTCGGGGTAGGGCGGGTGGCACGGCTGGGGCCTTTTAGTCTGACCGGAAATAAACCCTTCTTTATAAGATTTCATACGATAAAATATTGCTAATACAGATAATGCTACATAGTAGATACGTAGATTAGATACCTGCTTATGAAGAACCCGGAGAAAGCCAACTGTGAGCTTTCCTTCGGCAGCTTCCGACCCAGCTTCTATTTTATCTTTTACCGGAGGAACTAATCCGTTTTGCATGCATCGAAAATAAAAGATGCTCCAGACTAACAAATTGGCAGGTTGAGTTCGGATAGCGCCTTTGGTGTATGCTTTCAAGATTCCTGGCAAATTGGAAGGAACGTTTATATCATCCGAACACAACTTATCCACATCCTTTTTGCGGTCCTTTGAATTCGACTTGTTTGTAGATGACTTCTTAGGATCTACTTTTGAACCTTTCCCACTAATACCGGATTTTGATCGATCCATTCTTGATACCAATCTAATTCGTATTAAACGTAGATTTAGCGAAATCGCGAAATGCAAAATGTAATGAAGGGTAATAGCACCTAATGTATTATCATCCAAAAGTAGGTACCTCAACAAAAAATGGCTTCAGTTAGATATGATGAAAGCGACCAATGTGTGTGTAAGCTATATCTAGAAACAATTTCTCGATAGTCAGATTCCAAAACTATTAATTAATATAGTAACGGTTTGGCTAGAACTCCTTTGTAGTCCTTGGGTTTGGCTAGTTGGTTAATTTCAAGCCTAAATAGCAGTTATTCCAAAGAACCTACATAGAACAAAACTGTTGAGGAAAACAATGGCAGATATTTCTACGGACAGCTCTAATAAGAGACAATCGGATACAGTCTGACCTGCGTTTTGCTGTCATGACATTGGTGGATTCAAGCGAGAACTGCAATTTCATTGAATTAGGAGAGATTAGGAGTACGCTATCATTGATGCAACTTCATAACTCTCATATTTTCCGATTATTTCGATGCTGGATCAGATTCACAAATCAAATACATTAGAGTAATTTGATTTACACATACTGCAAATTATTAAATTAAATATAGTGGAAAGGTTTTGTGAAATGGTTCAGGTATAGATGCGATCCGTGGTTCTAGTTTTATTGTGTCCAATGCAATAATTTAGAATACTCTCTTGATGTAACTACTTCATATTTTGCAAAGTTTTCACAAAGCTTGGGGCACTTTGCGACTATTAAAATGCATGTTAAAATGTTTTTACATCCTGTCAAATTCCTCCAAGTGTGTACTAATTCGATCTTTATGGTGCTTACATTTTTGGAATCGTGAACTATCTAGGAGAAATTGGCCTTCAAGAACATTTTGCATTAGCACAGATTGTCTGGAGAGGTATAATAGTCATGCAGGGGAATCCGTTGTAACGAAAATGAACTAAATAAGAATTTCCATCAGCTTCTATTAGTCTCCATTTCCAGTACTATTATGATAATATTTTTATGTACTAGCGTACAAGGGAAGTGTGTAGTCCTTTTCTTGTCTTGCAACTTGCAAGGGATTTCTATGCATGATGTGAACCAAAAAGCGATAAGCGTGGTATTTGTCGTAGCGGAGAGCGGAGCTCTAATATTTGAATGCAAAGAGAGAGTTTAAGGTTCATTATTTCTTCACCGATATATGAATCATCTGTAAATCGTCTTATAGTTCCCTTCTGGGGATAATATATTTATCTTGATCTTGATGGTAGTTATTCAGTCAAAACAATAACACTGAGAGTAGTGCATGTGAGTAGTTGAAGAACTTTTCAACCTAGTTTTGATATTTATTATTAGTCTTTCTGATAGGTATCATAAAAATTATATCTAACTATGTCAAATCAACTATCCAGGGATGTCTATACTGACGACTAAAGTTTAGGAGTATGAAATTCAGAGTCTGCATTTTACTGACTGAGAATTTGTGTTCAGAATAGAACAGTTTCTATTCCAATCATGTCAATCTATATTAAGAAATCAGATGAAACCTCGGTAAGCAAGAATCTCGGCGATGATTCGATCAAAGAAATTGGAGATAGTTCTAAAGCTAAAGGTGATCCTACCTATTCTTGCGTGGTGTGCTATGAACCGTATGAGAAAGTGATTTTAACTTCCGCCCAAGCTGAAAATGTTTTTCGGGTTTTATGTAAATGGTTGAGAGTAAAAAGTGGGAATACAGCCTTTGAATTTAATCGTGGTGCCGATTTCCCTCTATGCGAATGTTGTTCAGAATTTGCATTAGATCTTGCAAAGCTAAGTAAAAGGGTTGAAGCGATCCAAGAGAAGATTCAGGAAAAGGTTGAAGAAGTTATCGAGACAATTATCGAAACTGAATTAGCTCGAAAGGAACAAATTCTCAAAGTTCGGGACTCTCATCTGGAAGATATTAAACGTGATAGACGCGTTGATGGTTTTAGGAAGCAGGTTATAAAATGTAAGCTTTTTGATGCAATCCTGAATCCTATGTTACTTTCCCATGATTTATATTTTATGAAGCAATAATGCATATGTAATCTACAATATTCTAATACTTTACCAGCTTGCGAAGAAATTGCCTCATCCTTTGGAGAGACGGAAATCGAAGACAACAATTGTGTCCTGTACGATGGAGATGAAGACAACAAATACGCAGAGTTATTTAAAAACTTTAGGATAAAAAAAGAAATATTTGAATCTGATTCACTCTATGAAAAAGAGAATGAGACTGAAAAGACAGTTGTGGACTTGGCTGATGATGATAATATTGACGATAAAGACCAGAATACGGAGAACACGGAAACAGTTAAGGATTCCACTATAATTAAGTCTGGTAATAACTTATACACAATATAATGTACAGATAATGATAATTTTGTAATGTACAGATAATCTGAAACACATGTTTATCATTTAATCTAGATATTGTTTTAGCAGAACAAGAACAGTTTAAAGAACCTAGTGCACCTTCAATCAAAATTAAGCATGAAAAGAAAGAAAAGGACGATGATACAGACCTTCCTCTCAATGATACTGTTTTCGATTCAAAACTTGCAACCTTGGAATTAGAAGTGAACAATACTCAAGTGGAAAACGAGAAATTAAACTTCAGCTGCGAAGAACTGTTAAATTCAGTCGCCTCCACGAAGTCTGATGATTTCCTTACACTAAACTATGAGAGTCCTGTGGTAGTTCCTAGTCCTAGTCCTAAACCTAATCCTGCCGATTTGGAGTCCGATCCGGATTCAAATGAAACTACGGTATTTGAAACACAATCAGCATGCAAGCTTCCTGCTGTATCGTTTGAACGAGTACTAAAGATAAGTCCTAGTGATGATGAAAAGGAAGAGAAGAATATTAAAACGACTGAAAACCCTGATGTACCTGCGCACATTGTACCTATCAAATATGATGAAGTCGAAAAGAAGAAAACTGAAAAAGATATTGGAGAACCTGAACAACCACTGGAGAAGACCTTAAAGAAAACCCGATTTTCATGGGGCAAAGTTGAATATTCAGATGGAAAAGCATTTTTCCAAAGCGTAGAAATCAATTTGCTGAACAAAGAAAAAAGTAGAGTCCAATGCAGTCTATGTAATTTAGTAACAACGAATTCAAAAGGGCGGAAAGCTATTAACAAAATGCGAACCCATATCGTTGCAACCCATTTCGGTAATATTTTTTTTTATCTTATGTACCCACAAACGGGTGATATTATTTAAATTCGTGGATCATAAAAATGAATGTACCTGCCATTTTGCTGTTTCAGGAGTTTACCATTGTCCAACATGTAACAAAAAGTGCAAAGACAACTTTAACTTGCTTGAACATATGAAAAGTCATGATAGTCATAGTCATGAAAACATTCCCAAGGAAAACTTTCTGTGCAAATTTTGTGCACATACATGCAGTAGTCAATCCGGTCTCAAGATGCATGTGATGAGAAAACATAACGAACCCGTTGTTAAATCAAAAATTGATACAATCTCCCTGGCTGTGGTAAAAGGAACAATTTCGATGGTACAACAACCTACCATTCTTGAAAAGGTAGGAAATCCTATCACTATTAAGCGGAAAGTAGGACGACCTGCTAAAAAGAGACGTGGACCAGGTCGATCACCAAAAGATATTAGTTCTTCCGAAGCACCTGACAAAAGTCAAAATAAAAACCGATTTGGCGAAAGCATACAAGGTCCAGTGAAACCTAGTAAACCTCTCACAAACATATCAGGTATAAGAAAACCGACTAAAAGACCATCAGAGTCAGGGCAATTTGCTGAAAGTGTAATAGATTCTGAACAGACTGCTAAAAAGCACCGTGGACCAGGACGTCCAAGAAAATCCGAATCTTTGGACAACAAAAAATGTTTAAATATACCAGTTCCTCAGATGAACGAGATAATTCCATATTCCGAGATTTCTAAAAAAGACCCGGATCCCGAAACTAACAAATGTGATATTGGTGCTATTACGATTATTGCAAGCAATAAAAGCTCAAAAGAAATATCTGTAGTTAAACAAAAAAATGCTGGACCTGGGCGTCCCCGAAAGACACCTGTAAGTTCTGCAACGATGAAATCTCAAAGTAGCACTTTCTATAACGAAACAGAAGACAATTCACCCAATGTTTGTCAATCACCTTATAAATCTCCCCCTTCTCCTGTGCCTTATATTGCTTTAAGTTTTAATGCAAACTCCGATTCTGAAGAAAGTATTCCAAGCATTGAAGAATATTTCAATGCCAAATCGTCAAATCAAGCTGATCCATTACGTGTAGATGAAGAACTTGGCAGTCAGGACACTCAAACGATTTCACGGATAAGTAGCAACAGCAAGGCTAAGGAATCGAATGCCAATCGTAATCGTAACCCATGGGTGAATAAACCTGAAACAATTGACATTGATTTGACCGAAAGTGATACCGATGTGGCTGATGTGGAAAAGGAAGACAAAATGCCTATAGTTACTAGTACAGTCAGTCTGGCTCCTTCACAAATAACTCTTCGGCAACTTTTAGCAGATTCGTATCCTGTCCCAGAAACTTCTCAAAACTCTCAACCCCTTCTTAAACAACTTTTAGCCAATCCAACTATTCCTTCCGACACTAGTCCTTCCTTTCCCTATTTTTCGACAACGGTGCCTAATTTTAAGGTGGCCAACGAAAACCCTACAATACCTATTAATCGTCAAGTTGTCAACAATACAAGGTAAATATTTGAACATGAACGTTGACTGTAAAATTTAGTTTGTAGTATATACCAAATCTTGCAAAAACCTATGTAATTTGTAGTAGGTACATTAGTATAATATTTAGTATATTGTTAAATAAATGTATTGTATACTATTACCTTACCTTTGAAATTGTCTTTATTAGTATGTATTTTTTTTACAGTTCCGGTGTGCCTGGGCAAGTATTTAGTACAGAGACTTTCCCTTCTGCTTCACCAGTCAACTCTGAAACCGCAAGTTCGCTCTTGAAAAACGAAAGTTACATAAAATATTTACAAAATTTAGAAACCCATGAGCTTAAGTTACTTGATATCGTAAGGAACAGAAGTAACGACTGTTATCCAGTAGCAGTTTTGTCAAATGTCGTATCGAAAAAACTCTGTTGTGGATCCTGTGGCTACCAAAATCAGATGGAGTACGAAAATCTTGCAGCAGCCTTGAAGGCAATCAAAATTCACATTTACCAAAAACATTTTTTTCCTCTAAATGTGTAACACCTCGAGAAACTTCACTGCTGAATGTTCTGATGCAGTTAAAATTCTGTCCAACCCAAGACTTGATTGAGATTGTTTGTTTATTTCTTTTTGATAAAGCATAGCTTATTCTTACTTACAACGTTTTTGAGTTTTGTAAGTTTTCTTTTTAGAATCTAGAGTTTACAGATTAGTAGTTAGTACTGTTAGTATCTATTTAGTAGAAGCAAAATTTGTTCATTTTTGCTAGACTGACTGTTATTATTGTACAATTTAATTTATCTTGCTTCTAATTCCTTCTTTGAAGTGTTTGAAGCACTATTTCACAGTAATTAGACATTAGTTAGAAGAATTAGTAGTAGTAGTAGTAGTTCGGTAAAAATAATATTTGAGGAAAGTTCTTTTCATTTTTTGGTTTACAAAACTTATTTCTACTGCCTATAGTTTACACATAGCCTATATTACGACTGTACTTACATAATAGACTTTATTTGTCACTGACAAAAATATTCTAAATCTAAAATATAATAGTTTTCTAATCCCTTCCCAATTTCTGACGAACCTTTTAGACCTTCTTGTCTATGTCTTAAGATAAACTTGACCATTTTATAGGTATATAGCCTATTAAAATGAAATCTCATCAGAAGTAATGAATCACACTGAAATTATTAAAACTGAATAAAATGATTTATTTTGTTCATAAAAACACGATTTGATCATTTCTTAAGCACTTTAAACAGATATTTTCACTTCCACCTTAGTGGTAGTTTATAAAATCTATCTAGTAAGACGTAATTAATGGTAAGAACGATATTTTATTATCAGTATTTTACATAGAGATCTTTTACAATTACAATAGGGAAGTCTGCAATCTGATAAAATGTACAGCAATTTTCCCTTCCATCATCTAATATCCTCCTGTGGTTAGTTACAAACACTTTATATATATTTCTCTTCTAGATATTCACATTCAAAATTAGCACTCTCTAAACTATAAGGAAGCACAATTCAGCAATAATAGTTATTATTCTCTTTATACATAATTAGCATTCAATTTACTTTATCATACATTAGTCGTCATCTCATCAGTTTTCCCTAATCCAAGTCAAGTTGATAATACATGATCATTCAATCATTCCTCGAGTTATTACAGCTTTTTAATAGATTATTGTAAATGTAGTATTGCAACTTCTTACAAAAAGCAGCATTGTTTTCTTCGTTTATCAGGATTGATCTAATATTTATTAAAGCCAGTCGTATTCGCTTTCTCAGAATCACAGACAAGTGTAATTTATTGAAAATAATGCAAAATATTAGTTTACAAGTAATAGAAGGGAACTAACTGCGCTTTTCTATTTATTATATAAACGTTAATAACAAGAAATGACAATGAATAATAAAAAAATGTCGAACACATAATTGTGACGATGACTTTTTCGTAAAATTGAACTAGCAGTATTGTACATAGTATATGATACAGCTATGTACA
>JABASH010003586.1:0-16104 GCA_019776445.1 Tomocerus maximus | reverse complement strand
GATTGAAGTCGCAGTTAATGATTATAAAAATTACCCAAAATAGTTCATAATAACACTACCACAAATAGCATTTTTGACAGTACAGTCAACAATGAAAAGTAATTTGTATTGATGGCCTTCGGACATTCAATACTAACGATCACGATCAACTATCACTATCTGTATGGTGGTGAGTACTAAATACAATTACATAGAAATAAAAATATTTACTTTTTTAAATGTGATGGTTTTATGTTATTGTCTACCGAAATCTGCAGTGCACTGCAGCTGCCCGCTATACTACTATTAAACCATCTAGGCGAGCTGGGCAAAGATTACGGCCCGACTAGTAACAGCTTAAAAGTAATTATTGGCTCTATCTGTATGCAGAAAAATTTGAGAAACCTTTCGCATAGCCAAGAGGCGCTTGGTATACCACTTTTATTTTAAACCAAGTCGCAGTCTAAATCTCACTTAAAGCCCTGCTGCAGTAATCAAGTTTGAATGGGTTTCCCTACTCCATAATATTAAATATTAATCTATATCCCAATCACAAATAACTAGCCTAGTTGCCAATAATAATATTATATCTGGACATAACTAGACTCAAAGTTTAGATTAACTATCCTGGGGTGTTACAAAGCTCATATTTGTGACTATTTTAACCCTTAAAAGTTACAGTAGACAGATTTCAAAAACAAAATTTGATGGGATTCGTATAGAACTTTTTTTTAAAAAAAACTAAGCCTTTTTAGACAAAACAGAGCTTTGTGACACTCCAGGACCCTGACGGAATGTCTGAAAAAATTAATAGTCCTTTTGCTAAATAGCCCACCACCCACCAGTTCCAATTTTTTAACAAGCCCACCCGACTTAGTTGATTGAGTTGGAGTTGAGTACACTAGCTAGCACAGCTCCAATGAGCACAGTCGGTCGGACTTGTTTTCTGTAGCGTAGCCAATGGAGGTCGCAATTCAAAGTTTACCTATTTAGCAAAAGGTCTATTGTCCTATTTGAGTTATTCTTGAGCTATCTTTGCTTTTCTAACAAATAAAATTTGAATTTTTTTGAACTCAAATCAATGTAAATTGATTGGTTAATAATAAGTTCCGCTAGATGCTTGTGTGCACTGTAGGCGGTAAATTATACCAGTATTACATTAATGATAATTGATTTAGTTTTAGCCCCAAATAGCTCCCATGTAAAATGCATAGCCACGTAGATATACCAAATTCGCAATATTTATTGATCAATTAGTAAAAACCATGATTGGGGTGTACGATGAAAAAGATATGATAAAGAATTACTTTAATAGTCTATAAAAATTTTCATAATTTCTCGAAATCAAACATATTCAATTTTTGATTTGTATAAATTATAGTGAATAACCCATATAATAATATAGTGAAAAGAGATAATTTCTTTACAAATGTGTAAAATTCTAATATTATAGGATAGTTATATGATAAATTAGATAGTGACTGGGAAACTGCAAATCTGCAAAGTTGGCTATTCTAATCTAAAGCTAATATAAAGCTAATCTAAGCTAATAAATGTCAAATATTCATTATAAACAGCTATATTTCTAAGTTTGTAATAAATGTTTTGTCTTATCCATTTAACAATAGACTAATAGAGTAGCAGAAGGGAGCGCGAAGCGCTGAAAATTTAAAATTATCGGTTTAAACATGAAAATCAATTTGCATATAAGCAGAAAGTGTGAATTGAACAACCTGAATTCCAAGACAAAGAAATATCAACGCAGATAGCGGTTGAAATCTGACGGGCTCAGAATTTTTTTCCCAGCATTAAATCAAGCATAATTTTTACTTATTCAATAACTATTGTAACATTGTTATCTAAAATCGATAAAAATCACAAGTCGGTATGGATTAAAAATTGTGGCGGACGGAAATGTTTTATTATTTACAAAGATAGGGATTTAAGGCAATACCATAATAGCACAAAAGTCTATTTTTATAGTTCTACTTTTACTATACAGTGCAGTGTGTTCACTGTTCAGGCCTGCAACCGGAAAGAAAGAGCCAACTAAGTAAACTCAGTTCTCACGGCCTTTTCTACAAGGTAAATGCCCATCTTTGTGTATCTTTCAATACTCAACCATAGGTATTCTGCCAAATGAATTGTGCTCTCCAGTTCTCAATTTTTAGTGCAAGAAATGAGGGCTTTTCGTCTGCTCTGCCTTCAAACTTCCAATTCCAACGCATGAACAAGGCTACTACTATTAGCTCTATAGTATAATATGGAATGGAATCTTGAGACTCGTTGCGTATGACTATATTTTGCTACCATTTTCTTCATGCTTTGACGATATTTCTGTGAATTTTGAATTGTGAGCTGACCACGCTTTACTGTCATCCTCATGAAGTCAGAGTCAGAAGTCCTACTATCAAATGAACTATTAAGATTTTAATTTAATGGTTATACCCGATCAAAAAATCGTGTTGCAGTTGCAGAATAATCAGTTGATTTAAGGGGAAATCCTGAAATCCCTGCAATAATCAGGGATCAAAGAGTCTAGAGAAAGGTATTAAAAAAATTACTTTATTTAAGGAAAACCAGTCCACGGTTTACTAATTAAAAATATCTATCCATTCGTTATTCAATTTCAAAAATATTCAAGTACAAAAATATAGTTTATCATTTTAGTTTCTTGATTTTTAAAATTCATACTTGACCCGATTTTTACAGAATGGCGACTTTTGGACTTGGAGACTATGATGGTCCAATGGACCATGGGGGTGAGCGAGGGTTGGGAACCTCAGGCGGTAACCCCGAAGATGCAGCCGAGATGCAAGAATTTTTGCTTGTAGAACAGCAAAGGGCACAGCTGAGGGCACAGGTATTCCAACGTTAATTGTATCATATTTTTACTGTCTACTTACTTCCATATTTAATCTCGCTAAAATTCTCCTGTCCTGGATGGAGAATGTAATCGAAAACGCTGTAGTTTTACATGTTTCAACACTTCTCACTTGGATATTGTAGTGCTAGGTTTACAGCTAGTTAAAGAATAATAATAATTATTATAAGATACTAGGCCCCCAGCATGGCGGACATCTAGCCCAGCAGGCATTTAGTTAATTAATTAATATGCCATTTCAGTGCAAATGCAAACACCCATCATAAGAGTATTACATAAAATCGGCGCTTGCGCATTGCATTTAGTCATGTCATTGACACAAATGTCACATGTCACAAACAGATAACATAAATAGGTATAGTTATTGCTCTATCTCAATATAGAAATATTTTTATATAGTAGGATTAGGATGTCACCTATCACAGTGTTCTAGAAAAGACTTCGTGTTAGTACGCACGCGCTGTAGTTTTGATATTTCAACACTTCTCTCTTTAGCACACTGCTGAATTACAACTAGTATAAAAATGTCAATTTGGAAATGATATAATTGGACATATTATTGTTATTACTGATGTATTGGCTTAGACTGCCAAGGTTTGTATTCTAATGTTATAAACAATGTTCAAGTGTCAATGACAAGCCAGTTTATGCTTAACATAGACATCTTAACATGAACATAATTTCTCAAATCAGAGTTAATGCTACAAAGTTGCTTTGTAATTGGAGACATAACCGCTACTAGCCGTATTTATGTTCCATATAGTATTCAGTTCTGCGCAATGCGCATTGAAAATCGTTTGTATCTATAAAGTTTTAAATGACAAATTATTAAGAACTCCAAGAAAACCACATTTACGCAAACTAGCTGGTTTTACAAAGGAACTGTTGGTTATTGTAACCATAATAGAATGATAGTGAAAACTTTTTTGCATAATATTTTTTATTTCGAAGGCCAAAAGTATTGTAATTTGAAATTAATGCTTCTCTAACTCTATGTATACAAATTGTAAGGCCTATGATGAAGCTGTAGTACCTAATATTGAACATAAAATACCTAGAAAAAATTTCATTGCAGATACGTATTTACGTATTTATTGTATTTTGCACTAGAAAACGAACAAAATTCGAAATTTCGTTTCCTCTATTACGAGTACCAAATCAGAATACAGTATCTCACATATTTACTAATGTGAGCGGTTTCATTTTCTCAAATTCTCAATGTAGAAAGAAGGTTACTGATAACGGTGATAATGGCACAGTTTTATGATAAGATCGAGAAAGAAAACTGTAAACCTTCAAAACCGACCTTACTATGCCGTCATACATAAATGTTGCATGATATTTTATTTTTTGGTAACAATAACGATAATCTGAAATTGATTCAGCATTTATAATCTTAGATTCAAAATTTGACCGATCATTGCTGGGATAAATGTGTGGACAAGCCGGCTTCAAAGCTTGACGGAAAAACAGAAGGCTGTTTGGAAAACTGTGTCGCCCGATTTGTTGGCGTTTCCTTGCTCATAGCTAATCGATTTACCCAAGCAATACAACGGAAAGGAGGTGGAATATGATAACTGATAAGAATAGTAGGTGTATATAGAACACAAGCCACGTAATATTTATGGATAATGCTTAAAGAAAAGTAGTGTTTCCCCCGTAAGCCCTAAAGTTCCGCAAATTAACTCACAAAATGTAAATCTGTTTTTACAAGTTACCTTAAAATCGGAGGTCGTACATTGGATTCAGGCAAGCAGACATAGACTGTATGATAATGTGCAGTTAAAATTATCTAATGCCTATTAAAAATTGAACCAGTTCCCATAAAGTTCCAAAATCATTTAATTGGACAAGTTATTCCGAAATACTGGCTTGTGTTGAATTTAAAATGCTATCGAATTTCTCTGTACTAGCTACTAGCTACTTTAATCATCATGTTAGTTAAAATGTAGAGTAATAATCTAATAATAAACGTTTTCGTATTTTATCAGTCATGGGATTCAAATCTAATAAAAGTCACGTGTATAAACTGTAATTTAATTCTCCTAAAAATGTTTATTTAATTCATGTAGTTGTATGGCACCTTTTCTTGCATTTGTCAATTAGTAATTAACATCTTAATGACAGAACGAGGTTTCAAGTAATATATTTGTAGAGATACATCATAACATGGAAATGAAATAGTACAAGATAATTCGAAATAACACGATCACTCAGAGCCATTTATTACCATACTGTTGTGATACTATTAACAAAAATGTTTGATTGAATTAACAACATAATAGAATGCATATTGTTTACTGTAATGTTACGAAGTAATAGTATAATTTAGGGATTTGAATGTTCATGTATCATCATGTACCTATGTTAATGAGGTGCTGTGTATTTATAATATGAAAGAAAGGTGGGCTGGAGAATCATTGTCGAGGTTTTCCTACTGGTGGAGTCTGCTTTACTTGAAGAATGATCGAGCGCATCCGTGAAATGTCTTTTTGATGTTTACTTCCTTTCGGATTGAAGTCGCAGAGTTTGGCAATTCGCTCCCATTCGGTACCAGGCTCAATTGGGTCCGTATCCGCCACTAATTCTTTTTCCGCACTCCTGTCACATTTGGAAATTCAATTAGACCAGTTGAAAACATGACTTAGAATTCTCTAGTCACGAATAAATGCTAGCTATCACGATCACGATTGCGATACTACTTGGAGAGGAATGTTCTGATTGCCACTAATCTGATGATACTTTACAGCCACCTAATACATTTAACAGTATTAACACTGCAGCTGAACGGCATTTATTTACAGCAACAACTATAGTAACTTTAGTACTCTGACAACTTTTCGTCATTTCATAGATCGTATTTAAAAAAAGTCAAAACTAAATATTGATAAATAATAATGTCCAAATAAAGAATATCCAACATTTGAATATGTAAAACAGGAATACATATGGGTAAAGTACAATGCACTGAAAACCATTTCAAAAAGACAACACCACCAATATGTATTAGGTAGGCAATTTCCAAACTTTTACAAATACGGCAAATACGCAAACATGTTCAGTGAATTCTTGCATTAAGATATTTGCTTTGATACAAGTGCATTTTCATAGTAAATCCAGACTCCAGACTACCACTCTGTTCTAAATCACTTACAAAGTCATACTATAATAAGCAAAATATTAATGTCACCAATCTCCCAGATTGGTGAAGACTAAAAGCTCAATTTCAATTTATAACAATAAAGACCCTATTTTAAGAAAGTGAAAATTTTAATTGAAAACACTGTATTTACCAATATGTATTCATTTAAATAAACAGTTTTTACGTTAAATATTAAAAATAAGTATGTTTTTCTACCTTACAGCCCACAGTAATTATTTTTGCTGCGTAAGTGATGTAATCTGCTTATATCAGCTATTGACTAACTAGATACTGCTTGGGAGATGATTCAATAACATGCTACACGATACTATATTATTCATGAACACTTTGCTGAGTACATAACATTTTAAAATAAAATCGGAAGTGGTCGACAGTCAAAAATACATTTCGGTCAAATGAATCAGAACACCAGATAATATTTTTGGATTGAATAAAACGCTTAAGTAGCATTAAATATTCAAAAATTACTATACGCACTATATTAAATTTCAAAAGTATGTACTCGGAAAGATTTGCTCCGTTGAGGAGGTAGATAAGATAGTTTTGATCATGCACTAAATACAAATGCTGATAGCCTGTAATAAAGACGATACTAGCCACCAAACTAAAATAAAATTAGCAATTAATTGATGGGATGCTATAATTAATAACAAAAAATAATGAAACTCAGATTGCATAGTGCAATAAATCGCAAACTAGTACTACATTATCAACAAACTATACTCATGTAAGGTGGGGGATGACTACTGATTCAACAAACAATCAAAGATTCAATAAGTAATCACAATCACAATACGATAACGATAACGACATAGAACTATTATAGATTAGTCATTTGTCATTGTCATCATTCTTACTTTGACGCTTCCCTAGGATTGGTTGAGCATGGAATTTAAATAAATGGATCACGTAAATATAAACTTTTGTGAAAAAAATGTTCTAACGTCTAACAACTTTTCTTTTAAATAGATTTCATTCATTCATTCAATCATTGTACACTCTTACATACTGTAAAAAATATTCTACAGTTTTTAAAAAATCAGAATAATATATATGATAAATAACTCAATTACATTCAAGAAAAAGTAACCAAGAAAAATCCTTTTGCTTAATAATAAATTATTTTGACTCTGTTGTTTACGACAGGTGCTAAAACAACTTACCGGTTAGCTTTGCGATTCTTTGCCACTTGTTCATCGTGATTTTTATACCATTCATCTAATTCCTTTCGAGCAGCCTCTTTCATTTCGCCTTTCTTTGCCTCTTCTTCTTCATCTGCCAGAAGACCAAAGCACAATGATACGTTAAGTCAATGAAAATGATAATTACTTAATTAACAGAACAGTGCTAACCTTTCTGCTCTAATCTTTTTTTCTGTTCTTCTCTCCAGCGCTTAATTTTTTCCGGCTCCTCCCGAGGAACTTGCGGTTGTACTGGTATAGGTGACGGAGACGGTGACCGACTCAGTTCTGCTTCGCCTCCTAAGCAAATAATTTAACAATTTAATTCCTTAACATATATCGACAATATTATTTCTGTAGGATAACAAAATATATTAATAATATACGAGAAGTAGAAACTTTTCACACATTTTATCGTCGTTTTTGAATTTATCAGAGATTTTAATTTAAAAAGTCTTCCTACATTAATCACCTTTGACTAACCACTAAGTTTGCGGTATTTTTCAGAATCTTATGTCATAATATTCGTAATAAAACTTAATGATTAATTTTGAAGCACACATAAATGTTTCTATAAAAATCTCTAGGCATGTATATTCATAACAATCCACTCAAAAACTTCTATAATTTAAAAAACAATCATGACATTCAACATCGTTGTGGTAGGTAGTAGGTTAGGTATTACTGTTTAAACTGCATGAAAATAAAAATTAACGTCAGTGGACATCGACATGATTATTGTGCAATGACAGACGTTTGCCAAACAATCTTAAACGCCCACTTGACTAATGATGTGACGCCCCTTTGGGGCGTGGCACTGTCAGATCAGTTTTTTATACAACTGTCAAATGCAAAACTTATGTATATCCGAGTGTTTTTGATTTTTACATCAATAAAAATGTTAGCGGACGTGGACATGACATCAGGGTATTGAAAGGACATGTTTTGATGTCCGGAAGTCCAAAAAGATAAAAGAGTAATCTATAAATCCTGTATACTTGAACGTCTGCAGAGAAATATTACATCTTAATTTATCCATGTACAGTTGGCATTCATCAATCAAATGTAAAAAAAGATAAAATGTTAACTTGATTAAAATTTTAATTGTGATTAAAAACTAACCAGAAATTCCATTAGTAACTACTGGGTTGATGTCATCTTCAAGACCTGCCAGGTTATTTTGTTCACGAGCCAAAAATTCAGCAGCTGGATCTGCTTCTGTGTTGCCTCCAAATGAATCGTTAAATCCGTCCATAGTTTATGAATTTCCAGTGACCAGTAAAGGAAGAGCAATTACTAATAAGTCCTCCAGATAAAATATTTAGTAAATCTTGGAGATTTACTAATTAGTACTTGGTTGTTATTATAATGAATTATTAATCTTCTTGCTGACCACTCTGAATGAGATGGTGAAACAAGAGTTGTACTGTCAGAGAACTCTTCGGCTGTCCTGTCTGTCTGTTCTATATAATGATACCTAAATGTGCATTAATAGTCTGTTCTGTGTGATTCAGTCCTATCAGTCAGAAGACCTGCAACTGCAATACATACAAGACAGTACTTTGACATGTATTTACCGTAGTTCTACCACATTAAACGACCCGGGGTTTATTCTAAGTAGGGGCGTCAATAGTCATATCATATCACCTCTCTGTACATCTACTTTGCAATCCCCAGCCGTGGTGCCCACCCACCGCTGTTGACGATGAAAACGGTTGACCATGTCATTGAGGGCATTTTACCCTAACAAAATATTACATCGTGGTGTTTTCACCACTACATTTACTGAAAGAATCTGATGTTGACGTTTAAATAACCATTGCTTTTAAATGTCCTTGCAATTAGCCGTTTATCTCAGTTCTAAGAATTGTGCTAAGAATTCTTAACTAAATCAGAAACATTTAGAATGCACGCATGTAGTAACTCGAGCAATAGATTGTGTAATATCATAGAATTTTGAATGCTTTTTTCAAAGCATTATCCCATTCCGGGATAATTTTTTAGCTATTTTGTCATTATAGACCTTAACTGCAAGCCTAATTGCCAATCAATTTGGACGCAATTAGTCTCACAATTTAGATTAACTATCATGGAGGGTCGCAAGAGTCATATTTGTTGCAATTTTGAACCTTAAAAAAAGATTTCAAAAAAATCGGTGGGATTCACTTACAATTTTTAAAAAATAAGTCTTTTTAGACAAAACCGAGTCCTGTGACCCTCCAGGATCCCGACAGGATACCGGATAAAAAAATTTATTTTCCAAATTAACTTCTTGAGTCAATTTTTCTTTCCTAAAAAAAGAAAATATGATTTTTTTGTAATGAAATTACTGTAATTCACTCAACTCAATGTAAATTGATCGAGTTCCTTCATACTAAGTTCCGCTAGATACCTCGACGGAGGAGTGTCTACTCTTAAGCTTTGCAAAAATTTAGAAAAAATACGTGTTTCAGGAAAGCTAATGACTATGACATTTATACATGGTTGCAAATACTTTCTAATGGAAATAAAAGCGTCTTAATTATGTCCCTGTTTATTTAAACATGGTTTAGGACTTAAATAATAATAATTCTGGCTCAGCTAATGCATACCGCCAGTAAATCTCGGCTCAGCTAGTGTATACCACCAGTAAATCTCCGCTCAGCCAGTTGAGCCGCCACAAAAGGATAACCAGCCGCCGTCTCTAGTTGGCTGGGCCCTCAGCTCTGGGTCCATTATAACAATTTCCGTTATAATATCTATCTACTTTTATGCACTATAAGTATATAAACGGCTATATAATGGCCGACATCTATATAAAATTCCATATAAGGTAGGATTTCTGCAATAATTGTGGCTATCTGTATGTAGTCACCCAACATGAGCAAATAAGGAGCAAATCTGCTCTGGCACTGAATGCATGAGAGGGACTGAGTGAATCAAAAGTCCCACTGCTAGTCCCGCACTGCCCAGTGCCCACACATAGCACAGTACAGACTACAGACTATTGCCAATGACAAGGTGCACATGGTAGATACCCAACCATGCTAATTAGAGATGCTCTGACATCGCAGAATTTGCAAGAGGGCTCCGTGGGTTTTGGGTGTGTATTTGTTCGGTAAGTTAAGTGGCGCGGCGTGGGTTCGTTCCATTATGTTCTAGAGAGGCTGATTCATTGGCAAAGTGCGGTACAGACACAAAATCAAATTGCACATCCTTTCTTGTGTCTGCCGAGTGAACAAGGAGAAACGCCAGAGCCGCACCGCAATCGACACCGACTTTTGTTATCTCCTCTGACATTCAACATTTGCGATTTAAATTTCCATTTCAAAACTTAACGACTCAAAATGGTAAGTGATTTTACAACTCTATTAACACTCAGGGTCAATTAAAATTCAAAAATTTCCTATTTTTATCGTGAAATTCGACCAATAATTGTAATTTGAATTACAGGTGTCCTTAAACCCGGTGCGTATTCTACGGCCTGAAGCCGACCAAGAAAAGGCTGAAATGGCCCGGATGAGCAGTTTTGTCGGAGCTATTGCTGTCGGCGATCTTGTCAAGTCTACTTTGGGTCCCAAAGGGATGGACAAAATTTTGGTTGGGATGGGACGCAATGATGGCACGGTAAATAAATTAAAGAAATCAAATTCGAAAACTACCTTTGACTTTTGTAGAAATATTAAATAATAAAAATTGTAATCTATGACTACATTTTATGTGCCTTTTATCTTGAATTGATTTAGCAGGCATTTATTTTTTATTATTTGCTAGATCGAAGTTACTAACGACGGAGCAACGATATTGCGGTCTGTAGGAGTTGACAACCCAGCAGCTAAAATTTTAGTCGACATCTCTAAGGCTCAAGACGAAGAGGTCGGGGATGGAACTACTTCCGTTACTGTTTTTGCAGCAGAATTACTGCGTGAAGGCGAGAAGCTTATAGATATGAAGCTCCACCCTCAAACTATTATATCTGGATGGAGAAAGGCAGCCAAAATTGCTTTGGACGTTTTAGACAAAAGTGCTAACAATCACGGGTACGCTTATACTGTTTTATAAATTGTATTGTACGTCAATAGATGTAAAATATACGTATTTTATTTGGCATCCTAATTGTTTTAATGTTTTTCCGTCTATACTTTAATTACAGAGATGATTCGGAGAAGTTTCGTGAGGATTTATTAAATATTGCCCGTACTACCCTCAGCTCTAAGATCCTTTCTCAGCATAAAGAACATTTTGCTAAGTTGGCTGTCGATGCCGTTCTCAGACTTAGAGGATCTGGAAATCTTGATGCCGTTCAAATTATCAAAAAGCAAGGAGGAGTGTTGACTGACTCATTTTTAGACGAAGGATTTCTCCTTGATAAAAAGATCGGTGTAAACCAACCAAAGAGAATCGAAAACGCTCGAATCCTTATTTGCAATACGCCGATGGATACGGACAAAATCAAAGTTTTTGGATCTCGAGTAAAAGTGGACTCAACCGCTAAAGTAGCTGAAATTGAACTAGCAGAGAAGCAAAAAATGAAGGACAAAGTCGATAAAATTTTGAAGCATGACATGAACGTATTTATCAATAGGTAGGGCCAACACTCAAACTTTTGATTAAATTTCTTGCCTCCTCTCAATCCCTTTGGGCCTCAACTTTTCAAAAACCCCTCACTTAGGCACTTTTGTTAGTTTTCATAAGCTTCGTTTTTTCAAATGTGTTTTACAATTAAACTGGTATCAAACAATAATTTCGAATAGGAATATTATGATTGACAACTTTACAAAACCCTAGACATGTTTTTCATTTTTTTAAAATTAGATAGCTAATATAATTAACTGATTTTTATTGTGTCTTTTTAGACAATTGATTTACAATTATCCCGAGCAGCTGTTTGCAGATGCTAAAGTTATGGCAATTGAGCATGCAGATTTCGATGGAATTGAACGCCTAGCATTGGTCACCGGAGGGGAAATTGTATCGACATTCGATACTCCTGAAGGAGTGAAAATCGGTCGTTGTGATCTCATCCACGAGGTTTGATATAATATTTGTTTGATTTAAATATTCGTTGAATATCCGTTCATTGTTGTTTAATGGAATTATTTGTACTTTAGATTACTATCGGGGAAGATAAATTAATTAAATTTAGCGGAGTGGCTGTTGGAGAGGCATGTACCATTGTCATTCGTGGAGCTACCAGTCAGATTGTGGAGGAAGCTGAGAGGTCCCTTCATGATGCTTTATGTGTGCTTGCAGCTACAGTAAAAGATACTCGAACTGTCTACGGAGGAGGCTGCAGTGAGGCTCTTATGGCAAACGCTGTTTCTGCTGCTGCTGCTGTCACTCCCGGAAAAGAATCTGTGGCCATGGAATCCTTTGCAAAAGCGCTATTGGTAATTTGAATCTTAAGAAGCAAATCTTGTCCGACCTTTTTGAAATTTTACTAAATATTTGTTTATATTTTTAGACTTTGCCAACGACCATTGCCGACAACGCTGGTTATGATTCTCAGGAATTAGTAGCTCAGCTGAAAGCTAACCACAACAATGGAAAAGCGGATAATGGATTAAGTAAATATATTTATCATTAAACGATTGCTAATTATGAAATTGCTTAATATGGTGTAAGAATGAACGTGGAAAGGGTTCTTAATTTTATGCTTTTTTAATTAGATATGAATGATGGTACTGTCGGGTCCATGGAGGAACTGGGGATTACGGAATCTTTAGCTGTGAAGCGTCGGGTAGTGTTTGCTGCATCAGAAGCTGCGGAGATGATAATGCGTGTTGATAACATTATTCGAGCTGCTCCTCGTCAGCGAGGTCCAGACAGACGTCCTTGTTAAAGACTAAGTATTATCTCCATGAAAGGTGTTACCACCATTAAGGTTTAACGAGCTACAGTTTAATTATTTTGTTGCTCTTTTGTAAGCACCGATTTTATAAATTGCAGTGATTTTTGGTCATTACTAATAGTTCTTGTGCGAGGAATGATTTAATAACTACAGAGATCTTTGGTAATTATTAATTACTAATAATTAATTTGGTATTTACCGCTTATTGGATTTAACTTTAACTATTTACATCCTCTTGGAGTTGAAGTTCATTAATAAATTTCATTCCAAAGTTTTTACACATTAATACAAGCACATACTCAATTCTAGTTTAATTACTGTTTGCACGATTAATTTTCACCTAAGTGCGTTGAAACTCTGGCTAAATATATTATAAGTGCCTATATCCGTCGATATATCAAATGAATGCAAATAAAAAGAGTCGCTACTAAATAAATATTGCGTAGATTCATTTTCACACATGCCATAACAAAAGGACACCATGACCTTGTGTACAGCATCTATAATTATACTAGTACATTTTTTCAATTGAAACTTAGGCTTGCTCACGTCCTTAATTCAAATTTAATGGAAATAAAAATGAAGAGTTTGCAATGAAGACATTTAAATGTTCCTGTATAATCGATTATGAATTTATCATAAAGTACATTTATAGAAAGTTTTTTATGTTTCTATTTATTGACCACAATAGTTCATAATGCTGACAAATTAATGAAAACTAGTAACAAACCGGGGACGATATTTAGGAAAAGTTAGGATATCTCGGCCGAGTACTTAAACTGCACCCAATTAAATTTTTGAACCGTTTTCATTTATGATTTCATCTATGCCCAAATAAAATTCACGGTTCAATTGAGTACCTACCTATATAATCCTTTCCAAAATAGTAAGTAAGTAAGTGAAGATTGTTTATGGTGTCAATGGTATATTAATGGTAATATGCAAAATAGCCAAGTGCTATCCATTCCAAACTCTCTATGAAAACCGAGCAATTGAATAGCAAATTATGACAAAATTATAATTATTTTTGTTAGCTTGGTTAGCGTATAATGCAAAATGTTACGCTTCATAGCTTTCTCCATAGGTAAATGAGTAAATGAGGGTCCTTTTTTGAAACTGGAACCTTTCTCCATATGAAACATGTCGAGAAAGCATATGTCATGGTGAAAGTCAACGGCTTTCCCTTGTGAATGTTTATAGAATATTATATTCACATATTATATGGAGATGACGACAATGACAATCTGGCGATGAAACGTCACTTTTTGCCCACGTTTAGGTGTTCAGTAGTATCTTCAATGAAATAACATTGAGCATATAATATTATATAGTTATTATTTAAACTAGGGACATAGCGTCATCTGAAATCCTTTCTTAAAAATATAATTTCATTAACCTCATCAGTCTTCATTTGGAAAAAACACCAATTATGACTTTCCATTATCAAGTAATGATTGGTTTGGTACTTATGTGGGTTAACTTTCATAAAGGGAAAAGCAGCGATTTCCGAAGCGTTAAGGGAGTTGGACCTGGACTCGCTTTCTCTGTGCTTGTCTGATCCACAGCCACAGCACAGACCATTATTTTGGCGCAGCTGCGATATCCAACCATCTAAGAAATCTGCTTTGTCTCCAAAAGCGAAAACAGTTTTATTTTATTTATCAATATTGATGATCATCAGACAAAGTGTAATTTTAGGTATGGTACATGACAATGAATGTAACGGAATTTCATATTGGCAATAACTATACATGTATATGCAGCAAATAATATATTTGTTTGCTAACTTGACACTTGTTTTAAACTTGAATTTCGATAAAGTTATAACGGCTAGTAAGTCTCAGTTGGTTAATAGTTGGTCGATTCAAGGGCGTATTTAGGGCGAACCCCCCCCCCCAAATTCCAGAGAAAGAGGAAAATTTTGACTAAAAAGGTAGAAAAGGCAGAATTTTTTAGTGCTTCGCGATGATATCGATACAATTTGCCCAGTTTCAAAATTTTGCGCTCTTCACGCGATTTTCATTTGCTTTAAAACGACTTCCAAAGTCAAGCTCCCTCCCCTCAAGTGGTTGGTCTAGCTACGCCCTTGGATCAATTTATCTGGGTTTCGTGGTCATCTTGTATATTGTTATGATCATGAGCAAAATGAGTAATGTGTAAATGTTCAGAGATCAAAGAACGAAATTCTGGATACAAATTTATTTCTTAAATTCTTCATCTTACACCAAAGAAATAATTTTATTCTAAAATTAAAATATAATATTTTATTGGGTATGCTGCGGCTGAAGTATTTATATTGACCATGACGTTAGACTCACTGTAGTGAGGTTTGAAGGATCAGCATTTAAACTCAATACTCTATGCTAACGTTTACAGACCTTGGTGAAGGTACTTTTAAATGATTTGTCTTCTTTTGACTTCTTCTTAATAGTACGAATAAATTACTAAATTATGATTAAAGTCACTAACAATCTTATAATACAAAGATAGAAGATAGCTTTCAACTAATTTTAGGTTGTTTGTATTGGCTTCATATTTAAAATAAAGTTAGCCTAGGTACACAATGCATTGGAACAACAATAATTAAATTATAGTAAAAGTACTTGGGTACCAAATATATGATTAAATTGAATTTCTCTCAAGAAGTAGCATGTAAAATGTACGAAAGAAAACCAGTTGAAGGATTTTATGTGATTAATAGAGTAGGGAGATTAATCACAGTGAACACCCTCAGGAGTTTCAACTAAGAGACATACAGCAAAGAGAATACGCAAAGAAATCGTAACATAGTTATACATATTAGTAATTGCTACATACATTATGAAATGATAATCACCAATTAGCTCCTGCACTACTAAACAAGATTTGTTTTGCTGATTGGACTACCATTGCATCATTTCATTTCAAAACATACAAATGTTAATAAAATAATTTACATGTACATATAAATGTTCAGTAAATATAATTTCTTCGATCACATTTAACACAAAAAATTCTAACGGCATAAACCGCCGGTAAAATGTGAAACTATTTATTACTAATAAGACCTTCGGTATTAAATTAAACA
>JABASH010003585.1:0-16104 GCA_019776445.1 Tomocerus maximus | reverse complement strand
TATTGGTAGCAATTTTGATTAAAAAGCTTGTGCAATTCTGTACTGAAATGTAATTGTGAAATTGTACTTCATGAATATGAAGTAGTATTTTTTATTTAAGGTATTGCTAGCAAAATAGAATATGCTTTTGTCCATCAATAAAGTAGCATCAATGATGATATACATTACAGAACCCACCAGTTTGTTTTAATATTTGACTAGATCGTTTTAACACTTTCTAGGATGCTTTATAACATGCTCTAGCTTATAATTTTTTCATTACACAGAAATGCAGTTCACGGTACTTTCTCCTGCGTTATATTTAATAGGATGGACAAGGAGAATTACTAATGCGGTTTGAACAACTTCAAATAATTTTGTTAGGAAACCGTAAGAGGTAGAGCTAACTTTCCAATGACGTAAGGTTCAGTTACCTTACATAGTACAGCATATTAAGCTTATTTCTACAAAGAATATATAGCAAGTAATGGTTACATGTTGAGCTTTGTTAAAAAGTAACTTAGCTTTTACTGCACAAAGTAACATCTCATGGTCCGTGTGCTTTCATTTTTAATAGTATTTACCGAGAAGTTAGGCGAAAGAGTTGATGTTGAAATATCTAGAATGTACGTACATTTAATGTTTCGTTTGAGGGAGAACATACGCATATATGCATGAGCATTTTCAATGTTTATTTACTGATTGCTGGCTATATACACGGGGCCTGCGGCAATTCTTCAAAATTCCATATAACTTTCCCATTACCTAAATCAAGTTGTAACACCGAAAATTAACTGGAGAAACTAAGTAACTTTTGTTTAGCCTTTTGACAAAAGTTGAATTGTTTGTTAAAGTGAAAGCGTCCTGGATAATCATACCACAAACCTTGTCACGTCACTTACATGGTGCAATCTAATGTGATCCTATTAATCTCTATTTACTTAAGACACTTTTATAGGTACTCTTCGCTTAGCCTGTCATTCAAACCAAAAGACGAATATTGCATATAATTTTTGGTGCATAGATTCATTCATTCTTTCCTAGCATGCAATTATATTTCCAAAACAAATTCTTGTACTTTGTACCTAATAAAAGTGCATAACTTGCATAAAATTGGAATCTAAAATGAAGGGTAGGCCAAAATGAATCAATATTTCTTGCTAAGAGTGAAAGCATAAAGTACAGGTTCATTCTGAACCACACTGTATAAAGATAGATTTGATGCTATAGATGTCACATATGACTAGGAAATTATGAATGAGGCATATTATTACATAGATACCTATAGTAAGCGAGTTTAATAACCTCATTTATGGTAAATAGTGTAATTTAGTCCGGAGAAAGTTTTATATGCATGGGAAAGGTTTTGTACATAATCACTTTTCCTTTTATCACCTTGGTGTAGTAATGAACTTCAGCATGGCATTTTGTTTTCTCGTGACATAATGGCCCTTTGTGACACAGAATTTGGTAATTGTAAAGTTGCAGTAGTTAGAATGATGTTCCATTTCTTCCATGTACGTTTGACAGGAAAGGAAGGTCTTGTGTAGCGAAAAATAAAGTGGAAAAGAGCAATTTTTAGGGTTGTGTTGAATTATGTGTACGATAGTTGGGTCTGTATACGTCTTTGTTTGTTTTTGATCCTCTGGAGTGAATGAGTTACCTAAATAAGTGAAGTTGGTTACTATTTAGTATGTTCTGGTTGACTTTGTATTTATGTACAATTGAATTGGTGCTGAAGTGAACTTTGTTGGATTGGGCATAGGATTGTGTATCTAAGGTAGAAGTGTAAGTAAAAGTTTGTCGTTGTATGTATAGTAAATATATAATTTTGCGTAGGTGTTGGTGGACTTGAATTGAAATGAAGTGAGTGAGTGGAAAGTGAAATAAAGAGTAAAAAAGGTAGGTTAAAAAGGGAAAGAAAGTGTTAGGGAAGTAGAGTATAGGAAAGAAAGGTAAACTGAATTAGAGTCTCTTATGGCTGAAAAGAGAAACAAGTTTCTGACAAGTTGTTCAAAATCTCCAGAGGAGCGTCTCGCATCCTTTCGTAGGACTGCAATGCAAGAGAACTGACATTTTATGATTAACTTTAGTCTCTCTTCTCTGTCTGGTGTAGTTTGGTTAGCGTTTCTAGGTATATGTGTGACTTGAGTTGACTTGTTTGGCCTAGAAAACATTGCTGCTCCACTAAAATGTAAGTATTTTAGCAATATACTAATGCATGCTGGTTCCTCCGTGTCTTTGTGCACACAACTAGTGCAAAATGATACGCAAACAAAACAGGGAGCTGGGGCATGGGTACTTTTGTATGGAAACACTATTTACTTTACCATCTGCACTACTGATACTCTATACACACGAGATACCTAGAAGCTACTACAACATATTCTATGTGTACCAATTCGCAAATATTTATTACATAAAGAGAGAGAGATCTGGAAAACAATTTCAACAGAGTACTCATAGTCACAGACACGAAGGTGTTAAACTTACCTTACAAAATAATATACTACTTTGTATGTATAAAATAATATACTACTCTATATGTATACATATAGTAGGTATAGATAAAGTTCGCAAGTAAATGTTGGTATAAAGTAAATTGGGAGCTGGATCCTACCTGCATCTATCTATCACCTACATAACTTTACAAATAACTGTGCCAGGACTTCAAGTTTAAATTTTCTGACTTTCTACTCTAACGCAATACGGAACATGGCTCCTTTCACTGCAGTATCAAATAAATAGTGAATGCAGGCAGTGAAAGCAGATGTAATGCTAATAAGTAATGTATGAGTTCGTTTATAGTACAACTTGCCTCCTATAGCACAACTCACTCCTTAAATATACCATAACTCGAATAAAGTTCAACTCATGCAATTCCGCTCAGTCACTCACTCAGCTTTTGTCGTTTCCCAAACTCTCTCTCTTAGTTTCAAACAACTTCAAAAAGGACTTTCTATGATCAACTTCTCTGTTGATTTCATGAACCAGATTGATAGTGCCTTCCTTTTACTGCACCCAATCCAAATCATAATTTACAACCCATACTCATAGTGATTGAGGACCTTCTGTATAATTCACCCGTACGCTACTGTCATAATTAATGATTTACCTTCTCTCTCCACAAACCTAATACAAACACATCTATATCAACCACTCCAATATTAAGTAACTAGTGGACCTGTCAATACCGTCTTCAATTTCAGCTTAGTTATCTTGTATCATTTCGTATGTCTTAGTATATAACTTGTCACTTTACAGTCCATTCCATTCTCTGCTCTATTTTAATATTTTTCTATAGCTTTCTCAGTGAAAAATTGTCAGGTATTTATAATTTAAGTTAATACACTCATATAGCGTGCCATCGGTATGAAGTAAATTTTTAAACACTTATCCACAGAAGGTTGTTCGGGAATCTGATTGATCTAAAGTTCCAATTACAGTAAAAGGGAAAATAAAAAGGATGATGAAATCAGAGAAATTGGTAATTATTTTCAGTCCTAAAATAAGCTACAAAGCAAACTATATTTTTTAAGGACAAAGCAGTGAATGATACTTGGAGTTGAGCGTTAGAGAATTTTGTGAGGAATCTGTGTAAAATAAGACAAATACCGTAAAAATTGATGGGATTTGGTCTGATGTTTATAGGGCACGCACAAAGGAAATGCAAGGATTAAATATAAGGCAAACTGTTAAAGTGAGGGGAATGAGCTGAATGAAGTTGAGTTGGGTTATTTGTGGAGAAGTCGAGTAAAGCAAGTTCTATTTTCTATTGAGGAGTTCATAAGAATAAGTGCAATAGTTTCTAGTGCAGTAGTAAAGTAAGCTAAGAAAGAAGTAATGTGATGGCTCTGTAACTTTGTCCGGGAAATGTATTCATGTTTATTTACTATTGGTTCGTTTCTATTGTGCTCTGATATGATAGGAAGATTGGAGATGAGCAGAGAGAGTTGTACTAGATATATTATAAACATGCACCAAGTCTTGGGTGAGGTGCATTTGGGTTTATTATATTCTTTTGTCTTGTAGAAAATAGTTGTAGTTGGCTTTCTCCAGTTCTTCGGGAGAAAGTTAACTGGAGAAAGGAAGGAGAGTGTTATACTAAGATAAATACATTTTCAGTTGTCGTATAGCGTATCGTCACTAGTCTTTATTGTTGGAGTTAAAGCAAATCTTCCAGTGGGAATGATTGGCGCCTGTCCAAGACGCATATTCTCTTGTTTATGTCTCCCGACAGGAAAACATCCGCAGCAGTTTGGTTTGAGATCAGGGACAAGTCAAAGGCATGCATGCCAAGCAAAGGATGCTTTGTATTCTTCTCGTAGAAAAATGGAGACAATCCACTAGTAAAATAAAGTAAAATGAGCAAGAAAAGTCATAAAGAGGGAACAAAAGGTTATTCCATGATATGATATGGCAATGGAGTCAAATAACAGTTCTGACTCATATGTACGAGCTCATAGTTTGATTTGCACACAATGCAATACAATTGCTTCACTACAAGACTTCACTCAACTTCTATACATGTCTGCCAGTCCTTCATCTTTTTTTTGTCTAGATGTATGTGCATGCATGTTTGATCTACTAATGGTATCCTGTCATTGCCTTACTTATAGACATTGCTACGCTACTTATGGAACCATTTTCAAAATGCATGCATATCTCTCCTTGGACAAAACAATAATAAAAGTCTATGATAAATGTCCCTATAATATCATATGTATGCACACATCCTACTCTTCGCCCCATTAACTCCTCTACTATGTATATTGCAACTACTATTCTGTAAATTCACTTTCGTGCTATTTTTGTCCGTTGACTTGATTTAACTTCATGCTTCTGTCTACAGTCGATGCATATTGCAATTTGACTTCTCTCTTACATGACTAAACATATTTACACACAATACAATATTTATGTAAGCAATGTACATAAAACGATATCATACCATCCACTCTATAATGGCAGTAGGCCACATAAAAATAACAGATTGATAGAAAAAACACACTTCTTTATATAATGATATTGATTTAACCTCTAGCATTCATGTTTAACATGCTAAATTGACAAAAGGCACCTATTACTGTGCAAATAGGCACTTTTATAGTATAGGTATAAATGGTTATATACTAACCTACTTGTACATATATGTATATGTATTGAAACTAGTATTTCTTTACGTAAATGTACTTTTTTACTATTCATAGAAAATAGGAGCAATTGTTGGAATAAGTCGCTATTTTCCTGTCTGTTGACACTCAAGTACTTTTATAAGTATAATAGGATTATTCCTAGTAGAACATAATAATAGGGTAAACAATCTGCTCGTTTACATGTTGATATTATATTTAAACCCTAGGCTGCTATGTCTTTCTCTGAAATGAAATAAAGTTTGAAATTGTGGTGTGTGTAGCTTTCTAAAATCCTGCAATATGGATGAGCATACAATTGATGGTGATGGATTTGTCAGATAACAACTTTAGCACACATTATTATATTATACATAGCAATGTGCTGTTATATAACACATTGACAGGTTTAATTACCTACTGAATCGGCATTCTAAACCGAAGTATTTTCACATTTTAGATACTTTATATTAGAGTTGAAACAGGAGAGACATTCATTCAAACATTTATGTCGCACTAGATTATAGATGTCTTCACATTGTCGATACAGCCCTACAATAGTCTGCCGCAACTTAACAATATCACTAAATAATATAGGTAGATGTACTAACTGCATTGAGGCAAGTGCGGATATTTTGCACAACCTTGTTTCAGTATATGGATGAAGAACCAATCTAGTTTTTGTGCACACTACATATTATTCATGTTTAAACCGTCACGAAGTTTGGAAATTACTAGTAATAAGCACTGTAAATTTTTGTTAGGACCATTTCGTTGAATATTATATGGATCGGGCGTTGGAAGTCCATGCAAATAGGGCTAGGTTGTGCACACATAAATAGTGTCGAAAGAAAAATCTAGGACAATAGAAATAGTGTTTAGGAAGTATGCATAAATTGGTATGTAAGGAGGATAGGACAATATGGCTTGCAGTGCACTGAGTGAGTGAAACTCAACGAAGCTATAAATTGCACCGGCAGGAACAATAAGCTTTCCCCTGCTGAAACAAACAAATAAAACTGCATTCCATTCAGACAAAGTTATTGTGATGTGAGTTATATATGGAGTAGCCGTTTTGTAACAGATACATTTTGTCCTTTTCCACACCTAACTCTATATGGGGCTATATTGTATACAGAAAGTTGAATTTTGCCGAATATCTGTACTAAGGGATCGCATGGCTCAGGACATTAGAAACAGTACAAATGTTATCTATCTGCCATCAGATAAGTCTACTACGACAACTACCTACATAGAAATTCTCGTGCATGCAGAGACTATGCACTCTGCATTCCATTTAAATTGTAAGTGCCTAGTAACTATGTACATATACGTACGAGAGTAGTTAATGTGTGTATAAAATTACCCTCTATTCTCTTGCACAGAAACTTAAGCTCTACGTTTAGTCCATGGACCATCTATTAGGGTCTGAAGGAAGGAAAGTCGTGTCTTGTATTAAATACCACATGCAAAATGCATTCTGTTGCAAGTTTACCACAAGAAGCATCTGCATGCAAGTTATTTGCATTTAGAATAATGAGATATTTTTGCTTCTCCGGCCCGTGCTGAATGCACAACTTTGGATATTAGTCACAAAGGATTATTTTCTGTTTACATGGCTTGTACTCTATTGTGGGAGAAAGTATTAGCACTAGTGGAGTGAAAAGAATATTTGCCTAAAGGAGTGAAAGGACAAGTGAAAAGTAAATACGATGGCTTTCTCCTCCATTTCTGCATGTGTGCATATTTCCCTTATTGACTGAGAAAAGACTTTTAGGAAAGAGGCTAAGGGTAAACAGATCAGTGTACTATAAAGTATATCTATTTATTATGCAAGTAGTACATAGTGATAATAATATTAGTGATGTCTATAGAGTGGTAGTTGCATCGGCTGCAGAAAAGTAGGAGGAGAAAATAAACTTTAAATATTGGGATATAAATATTCAGTACTGCGGGGTTGCTCTGCCTTTTGGCCCTAAATGTGACATTGATTTTCCACAAAGTCTATTGTGCAACGAGGCGGCAGATATATCTGTCTGGCTCACTACTCGCGTACACACACAAGTACAGTACAATCTTCTAAAGTCTAAAATTTGGATGTTAGTCTTCGGAAGGAAACTAACCGAAGTAACCAGCCTTAACTTACTTTCCCTCTGCAGGCTTAAAGCTAAGCTTAAGCCCTTCTCGTTACGAACGTTAAGTTAGTGTTCCTTAGCTCCGTCTTTACTCTGTTACCCGCACTGTGCTCTTGATCTCCTATCCTCTGGTCTACTTCACTTTGGGTACATTACAGCATATATTTTAGCAGATCGAATTAAAGCTCGTTTCGTTTCCTTCTCTAATCTAATGTAATTCTATACAATATAATACAATGAAGCCAGCCAGATTCAATTTGACTTGACTCTACCACTGAGTCCTTTTACTAGGCTTCTTCTTTATAATGTCAACTTGACTGCATTCACTTATATTACTTTCCTATAGTTGTGCGTCACTCTATAGTATATAGTATATGTCACTATATAGTATATGGAATATATTATTATTATTATGTTTGTAGTATATTGTAATATGGAGCTATTGCTTAGGTTCTCCCTGATTATTCTGCCTTTCTCAACTCACATTCGAGATTTATCCATTTCGCAAGGGTATTTTTACATCATAATAATATAAGGACATGCATAAATCTAAATGTAACAACTAGGGTTGTGGCTAGAGAGGCTATTACGCTACAAGTTGACATGATTACATTTATTATGTGATACAATGCTCTACATAGTGTATTCTTGATCCCGTCTCTCTATTTTGTCATGGATAACAAAGTTACGTTTTAATGATCGTTTGATTTTCAATACAAATGTATAGAGGTCTATAGATTTCTGACTCCTGCTCATATTTCAAATTGTCAAGTCAAATCATGCAGAGGTTCATTGGGAGTTTCTTTAATTTCTCTATGGTCTAGTTACTTATGCATGATAAAGAGAAATGATGTAAATTCCTGGAATGCAATAATAGAAATGCCATTAGATCGGAGAATTACATTTTTTGTGCATGTCAGCTTCTCTTTACTTTACACAGCTCTGATAACTCTACCTGTCAAGGAACTAATGGCATGATTAAAGTATAATAATGAAATATATAGTTTCCTATTTTTATAGAGTCACATTATATTATTTCGAGACTGCTATAAGAAGGCAGTCACTATAGGATGACGTAACAATCGCATCATCACAAGATGAAATATACCAAAAATCGCATAGGCTTATACAATGCAGAAATCTTTGACATCCGTTAAAATATTCTGCTGAAGTAGCAGCACACTAGTAAACGTACATGCCCTGAATTCAATTCCTAGACGAAAGGAAAGCCAAGCCAACAAAAAAGCTGAAACGTACGGACTTTTGCTTACGAGAAGGCTCACGATTATCTGCGGAGAGAGCTTTAGAAGTAACTCTATGGAAATCACTTGGCATGTGATATGATGTGACATACATAGCTACATAATGTAACTCTGCCTTGGATTTGCAGTTCATGCTCACTATCTATGTACATACCATTTGTGTACCCACCCTACATACATATTTACAGTCTAACTAAACCCTCGTCCTACACTACAAAACCTACAATGGCCTTCTGTGAAATCTGTATATATTATACACCTTAAGTTACTTGACTAGATTTTGGTTTACCCACCATCCTTTACTCTCTCTCCAGATTGCCTAAGCTCTCCGGCATAAAGCAATAAGTTCTGTTGATGCTGTCGTAAAAGTCGATGGCTTTCCATTCCTCTTCTACCATTCACCAGCACTTATCGTTAGTAATTTTAACAGATACACAATATATCCGCTACAATATAAAACTTATTTACTCCTAAGATATAATTTATACAAATCTGTATACGAAATACCACATCCAAGTTGTCATTATCATAACCGCCTATGCAATCACATCTGCAATTACTTAAATATAACTGACTGCTGAATTTATAACACACTATTGAATCTGTTAGTACTATATAACAGATATTGTATTGCGTGTAATTAAGTTAGTCGATGTAAACGCAAATACTTCAACAAAATCTTGTTGAAAAATGAAATAATGCAAAGAATGCAAATTGAGAGAGAAAACGTCGATGTCGACGTGTCAATTTTGCCTTTTCACACCAGTCAAAATGGGTGTTTAACAAAATGAAGCATTATTACACAATGTTTACAAATTTTTAATAGAATGACACTACTACTGGTATCAGTAGATAGAAAAGTACGAAAATAAAATTTCATGGTAAACTGTGTAAATATTTACTGCAATTTTTCCATATGCACGATTTCTAACTAGTTATGACGATAATATTTATTGTGTTTGTTAGGTAGAGTTATAACTGATGGAGCAATAGAAAAAAAGTTTTGCGAAAGTTATTTAATTTGGCATGCATTGTGCGTAGGTATGTATGAATGGGAATGAAAAAGTAAAATGCGTTTTTATGGGCAAAGTTGTATGTATTGTTTAAGCAGAATTGGTTGTGCTCTTTTTTATTATATTTATTCAGTATGCTACCTACCTGCCTTTAAAAAATTGGATAAGAAGTCAATATACATAAATAGCATTGAGTCACATATGGGGAATACAATATTGAATTTATCATTTTGAAATATGACAAGACAAAAAGTGGAGTAGGAAAGAATTCCAATTCCTTGGGAGTCTCCTTCATAAAAAATCAAATTTAAACGCTAACTTCTTTCGCCCCCATGCCACTTTAGTAGTGTAGCAAAGGGTCCTTGCTGTAGATGCCTTTTCCCAGATATTCCAATCGAACAAAAGAAAAGTTTTCTTGCATTCCTTGTGACTTGTGCATTCTTAACTTTCTTACAGTTACGCACATATAGAAAAAGATGAAATGTTTCCCTACTCAAAACTAATGCTAACGGATGGATGAGACAAGGAAATGCTAACTATCTGTAAACTGAAGTAAATACATAATGCGTAGTGCCCGTCAAGTGAAAAAGTTGAATTTACAGCATGTGCACAAATGCCAACTGTTTTTACTGATAGAACATGATTTTGGAAGGGAAGATTCTGTACATCTAATCCAAACTTTACGAGATGCGATAACATTTGGGTTATGTACCAATAATACTGAAACGAAAATGCGTAACCCAAGGAAAATGCGTAGGGCCAGTCGCTAGTCAACTCAAGTCAAGCACAGATTTCAAACTAGTTCTTGTAGTGAATGACAGGCAATTTAAGAAGTTGAGTTAACAGAGAGGATGCCATAAGTTAAACTTTCTCTCCGCTCTTTCTCTCCTTTCATGCTCTATTGTACTGTATGAATGTGTGTATTATGCGTTCCATTCCGAAAAACGGAAGTTAGAGAAACACTTTGTGAAAGATTCCTACAGCTGATAAAGACAAGTGCAAACCTCGCGTTTCCGGTAAAAGTTTACGCAACTAAATCTAATTTCAGAAGTATTAGTTTCAGTTTTCGTCGAATTTCATTAAGAAAATCATGTCACTGTGGTCAGACACCCTGTAGTCATTTAATTACAGGAATCGCTTACTATTTACTATATCAATTGAATTTTATAGAATACTCTTATACAAAAATTATTTATAGATTATTTAACATCTGTAACAGGTTTTTGCTATTAAGTACACTAATAATAATCATTGTCTTTAAGTTCCAGAATTTATGTTTGTGCTCAGCAAGGACAAATCCTCAAGACTGAATTGAATATCACAATGTGACTTTCCCCTCCAAGACTATCACCGTCCCTCCTACCCACGATCAATGTTCAACACTGTTGGTCTTCTGAATTGCAGTAATAGAGCACAGAGTTCCAGTAGTTGAGCTTATACGCACGATGAGTCTTTACTTTGCTTAGCATGCATTGACCGTGTCTATAAAAGCTCTGAATTCAAACCTCATTACACGGAATTTGTGAGAAAGCGTCTTTTCTTCTTGTAGCTATCTGTCTCGGGTAGTGAACTGTCATTTTGTCTCTTTTCTCCAGCTTATAAAGAAATTACTCTTAAATGTGTCGTTAGTCTTTTATACAATTGGCGACAGAGGTAGAAACTGGAGGAGACAGACACGTGCGTGCGTACAGCTGCGTTGACATTGCAACGCACTATCTACGACAGACACGGGTAAAAATAGCTACTAGGATTCTATGATACCGAATGCAGAAGAACTTAACCTTAAATAAATAGCTTCTCTGCCGCTTTTCTCCTCAACTTGTAGTACTTTGCATATTCACAGAGGAATTTACTATATAAACTATTTATATACTTCCGTATAGAGGAAAGGAAATCCTTGATAGATAGCTCGTTATTTACTCCACTGTACGTAGATACTCTACCTCTAGCTCACTTCCCGATGATAAATGACAAGACAGTTCAGTTGAAGTCTTGTGGCTAAAATGTAAAGCGACCAAACCCAAAGTTTCTAAACTTATCTTATCGGCACGTTAAATTTACTTTACTTTGTCTACACACTCCACTCACACGGTTCACTCATTCCTTTATTCTTCCCTTTTCCACCGTACAGAATGTCATACCGTGTAAATAGCTCCATTACAAACTAACTACTCAACACTAGTGTATTCTCATTCCAATACTCAATCTACAGGGTTTCTACCAAGTACCACAATTTAATGATATCATAGAAGCTAATTTGAATCGACCCTTTTCCAAAATATCATTGGTTCTTAGTTTATTTTAGTTTTTGCACGATTAATGAAATTGAAGTTTGTTAGCTAATTTTTTAGACTTGGCATTATTAATCATTTGTGAGCCGAAATAGTTTTGTTGCACATCACATAATTAGCATGAATTATATTCATAGCAGATACAGAATAATAATTATATTCCGTTTAAAACACTGTTAGCCATTGGCATTAAAATATAAGCTATTAAAGCTATAAACTAGGAAAAACTGTAATTATGAGATAGGGCAAAACACTAGCACTGACAGTAGATACATTTTAAATGAGGTTATAGTAGAAGGTAGGCAAGATCTTGTACTTGGGGTCATCATTGCATCAGTTTACTCCATATTTTCATTCTGCACTGTAATATTCAGTGTGCTGCGTGGTGTAGAAAGCTGATAGACTGTGTAAAACAGTTTGTGGCATTTTTTGTATTGAGGGTGTAGTGAAATAGTGTCAATTGACGTTTCTGCTATGGATTTTGTTAGTCATGTAAAATTAATGGAAATAATAAAAGGATATATTGGTTGCGTAGTAGTTACTTTGTGAAGTAGTGAGTAGGAGATAGAATTACGATGAAGGAGTAGACAGGGGAAAGACAGGACATGACATGACAGCTCACCACTAGTACTACTAATACCAACAATAAATAAAGTAGAAGCTAACCTGCCTAGTAAGCGTATAGTGTCGTGTCGTCGAAAATACATATTTCTTAAGAAAATTCCTAATCCATCTTGTTCTGGAAGAAAAGAGTTTTGTGGGAAAAAGAAACTTCATGGCCACAACAAGTCAATTAGGAAATGAGCTGTCAATCTCTCCCCCCAAGGGGCAATCACTTATTCCCTCTCTCTTCCTGTGTTGAGTAATATACGTCTTTCCATTCTCCCTTGAATTTCCTCTTTTCTCCCTTTCAATTCTATATTGATCAAGCGTATTCAACGGAGACACTACTAATAGTTGAGTCCAACCGGCTACCAACCAACCTCAACTCACTGAATGATACAATCGCTAATCTCTTTTCACCAAATAAACTCAATACGAATAAAAACGCTTTTTCATCCCAATAGCTTGTAATTGCAGTGACTTTTTACAAGATATATAAATCTCGTGGATTTGAAAGCCATTGTCATGTCACATTTATTGAGTTAACAGTCTCAGGACCTGTCACTGTGGTCTTTAAGTCGATCGTCTACCTCTGTTTCACAGATTGTTTAGTTTCTTAGTAAAATATTGCATTTGCCACTTGCAATATTTTGCGAAGTAAATACTATTTGTATTTTCAGAGCACAGTTAGGTAAAATGTATGCTTAGTTGTAAGATGTGTGAAAATGACAAAAATTTGCTGATTGATCAGAATTGACTTAGTCAGTGGGCTTATTCTTCGGTGGATGGTTGTAAAATGAAGGGCGAGTAGATAAAATTGGGGAGAGAACTGAAAAAGATTGTAAAATCGATACGGTTTGATCACTGAACGGCGACAAGGGAGAGTTGGTTAACTAAGCCTCGAGAACACAGTGATCTAAAGCCAAAGGAAGTTGGCGAATAGATTGGGAGAATAGGTTTCAATGTGGATATAATAATATTCTTTGACGATGAGTGAGCATGGATGGATAAATGACGTTGTGTATGTGAGTTCTTTACGGCTAGGTTATTATTATTATAGACTGCCATTGGATTGAGTTGAGGTCAGGCAGACGGGGCACAGCCGAGATGGATGAGAAAAGTAATAATAACATTGATCAGAGAGGGGCAAGGGGACATGGAGAACATTCCCTACTTGTCTAGAGAACTATTTATAAGATACGTATATCTTGCGATAAAATGTAGTTTGACTGGAGTATATGAAGAATTTGAAGAGTGAATGGTGAAATGCCTTTGGAGGAATGGTGAGTAGGAAGGTTGAGCTGGACAAGCCTTAGTTTCCGTTTCTTTCTTTGCACCCAGCTATTTTCTTTTCCCTGAAGAGAAAGTGTGTATCTGTTTGTACTCTAGCGATTGCATTTTTATAGAGAGTATTGAGTTGCATTCACTTTAAAGGTGGAATAAAGTGTTCGTATCTGTGCTATTGCTATTGAGCTTTTCACCACAGTCACAGGAGAATGCACATGGAGGGCAAGGAAGGATTATCTATCTGATATGCTCTCTCCGCTCCAGGGTGGTCTCCTCTCCTACTTTTCTATTCAATTCAATGATATTTTCCGTAGACTTTGCACGGAACACCATCGAAAACACATCAAACCCATTTTACATCAATAGCTGAGTGAGGAGAACACAAAGGCGCCTCGCAATTGAATAACACACAAGACTCTGATAGTTTATCCTTTTCCGTACACTTTTAATAGACTTCGTTTTCGTTATTATGGAACCTACAATGGAGTGCTCCTGTCTGGGACATAGATATTTGGTTCCTTGCCACTGCCTTGCCACTACGGCAATATTTTATATCTGTTGAAGTTGAAGGGTATCTATTGTACTGCGTAGGAGGCTATTGTGAATGCCTCGGGCTAAACACAAATTTATTATGCTGAGGTTGCAGTTGATAACAGAAACAGAAGAGGGGAGAATCCAAGCATGTGTTTACTAAATATTTGAACTATCCAGATAGATTCTCATACAGTGCAGGCACTTTATTATTCTATTTCGGAGGGAGTCCACGAGAAAACTGTATTAAATAATAATTTACTACTAACCATATTTACTGTATACCCGCGTCACAGATTATAAAGATACTATAAGTGTTCCTCCACTGTACCACTAATAATCTAATTGATCACGTAGTATTAACGATGAATTCGTTGGCTCTCTATTTTCGTCTCCGAAAATGCTAAATGCGAGACAGTTTATTATTGAATAAAATGTTTTGTGTCCTGTCTCTGTAATAGCAATGCCCGAAATCAATATCTTTTCATTGTATGTTCTATTGTTGTCTTTCTTTATTGTGTTATTTTAGCATTGTAATTCTAATATTCGTTTTGATAGTGGAGAAGTAAGCAAGTATTTTTTCTGGAGTACTATGAATGGAAAATCGGAGTGAATAAGAAAGGACGCAAGATCCATAAAAAAGTAAAGGCCAAATGAACGAGTTGTTATGTTGTAATATGACATGATCGAAACTGGGTGGTCTCGCTCCTCTGAATAGACAGCCAAGTGTGGTTATACTAAAGTTTCTGGGTAAACTGGCCACGAGGAACATATAGAGACTTGGTGACTCTGAAGTTGGAATGGATTGTAGTAAAAGCAGATATCGTAAGTAGAAAAGAGGAAATATTAGTAAATGAAAGTGAGCCAAGGTTTAAGATCCACAAGAAATAGAGAAAGATATAAAGATTCTCATTTCAGTCTTGGCGTATCTCATCGTGTCTCCACATGATGTCCCGTCGATCCATCATCTGTTCCTTTAAGTGGAAAATGGGACAGGATGTTACGGAAATGAAAATCCAATTTTATGGGACGGCTCTCATCCCACAAAATTGTCAGCAAGCTTTTCCTTCATCGAGATTTCCTAACTAAACTAAATAAGTACAATAATACTTGAAGGAAAGCCAGAGCAGTTAGCACTTAAACAGAATACTCTAGTTAAGCTCATGACCTACAGGACAGGAGAGGACACACTAAGTTTAACTTTAACAGTCAGCAAACCAAATGAAATGGGAAAACTACCCGCTACTACTATTCACACAATATAATCCTTATAGAACTCCTACTTGACTGTATAGAGCAAAAGTGTCTGTTATATCTGTAAGACCCTCTTCAATGAAAAGAGTTTGATTCTGACCCGGTGTATTTCATATTATGTTATATATATGTATTAAAGTGTGCTATATGGTTCCCTTAAGCTTCCTTACGACCCTTGACACGAATCGCTATTTAATTTAGTGCAAAAAACGTCCCAAAATGAAATCAGCTTGGTTGGAGCATTACAATCTTATACTAGATAGGTACCAAAGTAACGTAGCATGTAATTCCCTACGCTCCCTTCCTATTATAAGACATGAAAGTAATTTAAGAATGATTTTTTCTCTTTTTTTAGATCCTTTGGGACAGGACGGGAGCGGAAGATTAAATTACGTAGCACCATTACATTAAAGTGCATACGAGAATCCTCCACCAAAAGGAGTTTGGAGCAAGTGTCGTTCATTTGACTTTCGTCTCGAAAGGCTCTCTCTTATTAGTCAGCATTTGTAACCCTGTGTCCAAGTCGAACAATAAGATAACAAAATCCACAAGTACACTACCAGTGTAATTACAAAACTAGAAACTAGGATTTCTTACTCTGTCCTGTCCTTCACGAA
>JABASH010003584.1:0-16108 GCA_019776445.1 Tomocerus maximus | reverse complement strand
GGAGTTACGAAATAGGCGCATACTGGTGTATGCATGTTAATGCGAAGTGTGGAAAAAATATGTTAAGGATTCTAGGGTTAATATTATTTTTCCCCTACTCTCTGAGAGTACTATTGACTACATAAATTTGTCTAATTTTCGGCCAAATGGTAAAAACTTACTGACAGTTTTGCAGAAATTAGTCGTTTATCAACAAACTTTGATTTTTAAACGGATATGCCTGAAAACAAGGTGTTTCCAAGGATATCTGTATTTGTGGTCAATTTGGCCATTTTAGCCGGGTAAAATGGAACATTGGTTTTAACACAAATAGTCTTCACCGATTTTGATTGGACTGAGAATGAGTTCATTCGATTCAAAAAAAGATTCTCTCCAAACAAATTTGAGGGTTTCCTGATATCATGTCTGTGAGGGTTGTGGTAAGGTGAGAAATCAAAAAGTCCTATGTCAACTGAGTTTTGATGTTCTTTTTCTGCTTTGAATTGCTATTTTTAAGAATGACGATGTGGTAAATGGTATTTTATAACTGAGTATCGAGTATATATCATTTCCTTGTAATTGAAACTGATAGAATATCATCTCACCATACTTCATTTGACATTTTTATGCCAGAGGTCGGTGGCGACCAACTAGCAACCGCTCAAACCTACCTTACTCAATACAAACCTAATTTCTTAAATATTCTTACTTGCTAACATGCTAAAATCTAACTAACCTTAACCTAACTTAATACATGTTTTCTAAAACCTATTAAAATGCTAAAATACTAAATTATAATTTTTGCGTTGTCGACAACACTTACATTCAAAAATGTAGATGAGCTGTTGCGGTTGAAAATATTGAAAATTGTTCAACAAATTAGACATTGAAGGTTTGAATGTTTCTGTGCTTTTTTAATTCGATGTTTTCTTTTGTATTTTTTGAGTTAGAAACTTTCGGATTTTCCCATTTCCCGAGTCATTTAGATAGCCACCTGGGAAAAGTGGGAAAATTCCTTAAAATTGAAAAAGTGCTATGAAAAGTCATTGTTATAATACTCTGTATATCACCCTTCAGGATGCAAATAGCCTCAATCAACTTTTTGTACTGGATTCAGGCTTTTTGCTGTGCCAAACGAAAAATGGATTGGGGCTTTTTGCATCCATAAGGGGTGACATATAAAATATATGTAATTTTAAATGTTGTCTTTATTGGATTTTTTATTGCAGGTTAATGATACTGTATACTTTCTTTTGGTTCATATTAGCCAGCTTATACATTCCTTTGTAGTAGACTGCCCAAATAGCAATTAAGTCTTGTCTTTCTACCTGACCGAGAGTGACAACTTAAAACGACATCCCGTGTTTAAGTTTAAAGCAGGTATGAATTAGAAACTATTTAATATTTGCCCAACTTCCTTTGTTTACAAAATTTTCAATTTACATCAATGTGAACAGTCCATCCATATAATACAATATAACCGTAATTGTAATCCATGATTTTATATGTAACTAATAGTTCATTGAAATAAATATTTTAATTGTTCAGATAACCGACCTAATATTTAACATGTCGCAGAAACATTCAAGTACATTCATGCTGGAAATGGACGTCGAATACATGGAACATGCTCTTCCCCCTTTCCATCCCATCGACGTAGAAGTAGAAGAAATGGTCCATCACGTTTTTCTGCCACGAAAACTCCCACAATCTCAACCACGGACGCTAATTAAAGATGATGCCAACTTACTTCAACTTATGGCCAATGTTATTGAAAAGTATAAACATAATTTCCCCGACATCATTCCCAACTCAAGTGCTCGTCTCTTCAAAATGTGGTCATCATTGCAGTGTGAAGAGACTCTGAATGAAAAAAGAATATCTGATGCCATCAAGTCTTTGGAAGTCGGAGAGATGTTTGCGCTTTACATTCGAAATCAAAATTGTGGCTTGATTTTATCAATGCCGATGAACTGTTATAAAAATGACGTTATTTTTTCCACTTTTCCAGCCTCTATTCCACGGAAAACTTTGTCAGCGGCAGATATTGGGATGCAATTTCCGGTACAGTCGATAAAAATTCCATTTTCGTACATTCTTGTCGATCACTCTTTCGCACACCAACTTTCAACTCTTCACAGCAAAGACTTTGAAGTGGTCCTAGCAAAATTGCAGAAGAAGGAGCACACTATTCAAAACTGCAGAGATGTTCCTGACCCGGTTTTTGTTTCCGAGTGGCTCGCAGCAACTTTAGCTAATCATAATTCGGATCTCTGTTCTGCAAATGATTTCCCAAAGGTTTTCAAAAAAGTAAGGGATATTCTTTTACTCAACAGGAGTGCAGGTGCACAACTTCCATTCCGAAGATCTGGATTTTGGATGGTCATCAAAGTTGTACTCCAGGTTAACTTAGAACGAGAACTTGGAGCAGAAGATGGGAGATTTCTTTACAAACTGATTTTGATTGAATTCCTTACCACAATTTGTGAATACAAAAATAATTCTTCAATCAACAGCGACTTGGTTATGCAGATGCTCGCAAAGGTAGCCAGAAGGCTAGAGAAACTGGATTCCTTGGCAATTAAAATAACAAATCCTTCTTTGAAGAGTGTCCATGAAGAAATTCATAAAAATTCAGTAAAATTAATCAACGATATCCGGGAGAAATTGAACGAGCAATTTCATGCCGTTTGTCAGGTGGATAAAAAAATGAGTCAACTTGCGCCGCTTGAAGATCTTGATTTTAAAAATGACGTCATTCAAACCATTCCAAGCTTGCTCCAGTATATTGAATTGAGAGAAGGGGTAAATAATTCCCTGAAGTCCGCGGGAAAATACACTTTTGTCCCCATGGTAAATTTTCATCGCCACGATAGGCAAAGCAAAGAAATTCCGACCGTAGAAAATACACTCAGCGTTCACGAATTCGGGATGGGCTTTTCTTTGACGGATTCGGAAGATTTTGTTTTGGAACACTTGGATAATAACTTCAGTCCGGTATCAATTCGGGATTTCGCCCATTCCTCATATTTACCAAATGCCTTGGGCTACTACAAGGATGATCCTCTAGGGGGGAGTCGGATGATTCTAACTTTGCTGTGGGCAATCAAAGTTCTGGATACGATAGCTGTTAATGCACACAACACATTGCGGGATCATCACAGCGGAATAAATGCGAAAATCATTAACCAATTGCTGTTGCCTAAACGAAAGGATTTGGAAAAGGCTTTCGAATTGCAGCAGTATTTTGATGAAAGAAACGAATTTTCCAATTTCCCTTCGTTAATCGGTGAAAATGAGGTGACGCAGAATTCTTTTTCTGCGAGATTTCCGGAAACTAATGAGGAAATGCGTGAGCTAAGAAATTCAATATTAGAAGATGCCAAGAAAGAGATAGAAGACAAGCTTACACAGGTTAATGCACTTCGGGAACAAGTTGCCGACTGGCAAGAGGAATTAGATGGTTTGCATTCATGCGAATATAGGTTGATATTTCGGCACTATTCCTGCGGCACAGCACCTCATGAAAGCATTTTTCTACCGTGTTCCGATGAACGTTGTGAAGCCTCCACCCGTGAGCATATTCCAGCCTGCAAAAAATGCTTCCTAAAAAAGCAAATTGGGGCAGCCAAAGTTCTCATCTACGAAAAGCCTCTGAGCGATCGGGTACACGATCAAAATGCAGTCGTCTTTGAATTGCTTATCCCCGTAGAAATTGCTTGTCTCCGGGACACTCTTTTTCTGTTTTCAATGGAAATCTGCAAGAAAGCAAACACGTACACAAAAAAAGATAATAAAGTCACATGGAAAAACTGTCCACGACTACCGCATCCGAAGACCGAGAGCTACCAACATCGGATTCATCTCGGAAGTACCCGCCAATCCTGTAGACAAGACTATGTCCACGTTAGTGTCCCAGATAGCAGCATAATTCTGCAGAACAACCGAAGTCACTCCTTTTATGGCGATGGTTACTTGTACAACGGAAAAACAAGTGGAATATTTGAAATTACAAGAAATCTCGATGAAGACAACGTCAAGGATTTCTGCACGTTGACCGTGGATAAAGATTCACCTTACAGCAGTCTGCAGTGGGCCTTAGCAGGGACGGATCACTCTCAAAACGACATTTTAGCCAGTCAGGGCAAATGTCCGCAATCCCTACATTTGTCAGATTGGAAAGAATTCGGAACTATAAGATCTGGACACAGACTTCAAATCAGGAACTTGTGCATAGCGATGAGTGCAGAGAAATTGAGTTGCAAATCCGAATCCGTCGTGTTCTTAGTTGCTCAAGCGTTGTGGGAAACGGGACCAAATGACTTCCGGCGTTGGTACCGGGAATCTCATGAAGATTTGCTCGACGTAACATTTTTAGCCAAAATGAATCAATTTTTGAATGAATTTCTTCAGACACACCGAAACAACTGGAAGCAGCCGAACTATTTGCTAACAATCATCTTGATAACGAATCGGGTGCTTGAAATGAATTCAGATGAAAATATCTCCAATTTATTCATCGGGATTTTGCTCCAATGTCGAGATGTTGCAGTGGATTGGATGACCACAATTAAAGATGTGATGAAAACTAGCAACGAAGACACATGTAAGAAGTTGCGAGATTTGATTGTCACAACAGCGATTTCTTGTGCCTTAACGTTTTCTCTTGATTCGTCAGTGGAGAGTTTCTCCCAAATTATCGGTTCTCCCCGTCAAGCAACAATTTGGCTTCTTGCTTTGATCACTCTCGATAACAATATGATTCTTGGAAGGACGGCTTTGGACAGTGAGAGTGTGACGAGAAGAAATTTTCTCCGGGTGATTAGAAACACTGGATTCCATATCGTGGAGGAGTTGAAGAGCGTTCTTTGCTCTGACGGATATGCAGAACTAAATAATTTTACAGCAAAACAATGGATAGCAGCCCCAGTTGAAAATACAAAATGGGAACACCACGGAACAACCTACTACAAGTCGGCGAAAGACAATAATCTCATTGATCGCTGCATTCAAGTTGATTTGATTCATGGAAAATTCATGGTAGACGGAAATCCCGTTGCCAGACTTCCACAAACATTTGTTCTGCATCCTTTGTTTGACACAACTTTTGGCAAAACAATTTTTGAAGTCCAGCCATTTGGTCCGAATTCATTTTGCACTCTCTTCCAGTATGCCGGGTGCAAATATGTGTTCCAAATGATAAATAAAAAATTGATAATAACTGAACAACGTTCCAATGGAGATTACTACGAATTAATACCGCATTCCATTTTCGAAGACGATATTAATTATCCTCTTTCTCAAAATTATTCTCATCATTGGAGCAAGGTCAAAAATACTGTTGAATTCAGATTCTCCGGCTCAAAAGATCTCAAATGCCATAAGGAAACGGAAACCGATTTTGAATACGAATTGAATTTAGAGTCAAAAGTATTGGTACAGAAAAGTACGGGAAAAATGATTGTTGATGTTCGGAGCAATAGCTTTAAGAAAATTTCCACTTTTTTACGCCGGTTTGAAAAGGAGGAGTATATCATGATTCTAGCGGACACAAATTATAATGCCACCGTGGAATTGTCAAGAATGCGACTTCATTTTGATGTGACTGACGATTTTCGCCTGGCATCTAAGGAATACGAAGGAATGCTAGTCAGTCTTCAGCATAAAGTCGATGGCTGTCTCATCGGATTAGAAAATGGACTTGTGCTGGAAGAAAATTATCAAAACGGACAACAAAAATATTTATTAGTTCCTCATGGAGAAATTACCATTGAGGATCATAAAATAGCGATTTCCTTGGATAACGTACAGAAACATTTCGTTTACGAAATAAACCACCAATTTCGACAAATAAAAGCTGGAAAAAATTATTCGGCCTGGTTTTATCTGGCGTATTTACACGCAATCACAGCTCATCCGTTGGAAGATCCGTTCACTGGAATCACAGGAACTGAGCGGGCACTGGAAATTCTTCAGTCAGCTCTCTGTTGGTCTTACGAGCCTTATGATGTTGAAAGTCTGAAAACGATGGAAAATATTGCAAAGCTAACTCCGACGCGACAATATTTTAATTCTCCCAGCATTCCAAACATAGAGAATGTCCTCTGGCCGATATTTATGTCTTCGACTGCTGCGGCTCATGAATTGTATTTAATGATAATCAACAAATTGATCGCCGACAGTCAAAAGCTTTGTTTTCTTTTTAATTCTAAACCAGAACCTCTAATAAAATCGGAGACTGTTCAAGAATTGAATGAAAAAGCCTATCGGGCACATAGTTCCTGGAATCCCAATGCCAATATATCTGAAGATTTCCTGTCTGTGAAACAACAAAATTTTATAACTATCGATGAAAATGGTTACTACCCGTTACGCAATGATTCCTTCTCCATTCTTTCCGATTTACAGAAATCGTCTTACGGAAGCCATCAGGATGCGCCGACTATCCGGAATAACATGCGGATTCTTTCGGCCTTAGAACATGGAGGAATTTATAATGTACCTGGTCCGGGGGTAACAAACCTTATTCTCCACCAATTCCTGCTTACCGATCCAACGTTAAAGGGAGTTGCTGAAATTGTCCATCGTATTCCCCATCCAGACTCTTGGTTGCCAATAAATTTAAAAGAAACCTTTTTGGAACTATACATCGTAGCCCGAAATGTTCGCAGAGGAAATCAACATTCCGAGTGGATATTGTTCCTCTCCTTTCTGGCATTTCGCGGATACAATTTGGGACTACTGCTAATTTTACATGCCGTGTCAAGGAATCCAACTACCTTTGAAAATCAGCAGATGAGTACTCCAGAAAATAAAAATCTTGATCCTCCTAAAATTGTTTCGTACATTGATCCAAGCCACAACACTTTCAATGCTGGAACCATACGCGGGATATTACAAAAATGTCAAATCGGAGCTGATAGATATCTTTCAATGAAGAATAGTCCGAGTAAATCCTTCTGCTGGGAAGGATATCAGAAGCAGTATTGTTCAAGATTCGATGCAGTTCTGAATCAATTTTATCTTCAAGAAGTCAACATTGTATTAAACTTGTTTACCAACCAAATTGAAATGATCTGGCCGATAGATGATTGCGATTCTTTAAGACTTGAAACGGAGTTGATAGATATTGCAACTGCAAGGAAAGAAATCAATATATACTTGAAACGCTGGAATGACAACCGAAAACTGCTTCTGTTTTTGAATGCTTTATCCGAAAAATGCGATGCTTTACATCGAATGTCCAGCAATTTGATGCCCCGTCCTGTTCCTGCAATTTGGCAGCAACCAGTACAGACTCTTCCAGACAAAATTAAATTCACAATCGATTATACTGAAAAAATGAATACTTGTTGCCTACGGAACTTAGATTTACCGATTTTCTGGGAGGCAGAAAATATTTACAAAAGTGGAAAGTTTGAATGTCCATTTGACGCGAGTATAGAAGTAGAAAGTTTGAAGAAGCGTTACGACTTTTTTGTCAACAACAGTCAAAAATTTTGGAAAATTTTGCTGTCTTCATGCGCTCCCAATGATGTTTCCCACTTAACAGATTCAGGATTGTACCCAAGATTAACTCCGGTGAGAATGCTTTTGAATCTTATTCAGAGGAAGAGAAATGGAAGTAATTTGGCGATGAATTCACTAATCGGGGCCTGTTGTGTCCTGTGGACACTTGAGCAACAAGCGGGTCGAATGATAAAGTATCGGAGAAATATAAACAGATTCGAAAATCTTCTTCAGCGAGAGCTGGAAACAACAGCGCACGATGGCTGGAGTCCAGCGAAGAGACCCGAATGGCTCGTTTTCGAGCTTGAGTCAAATCTCATGATTCGGGGCGTTCAGGTGAGAGTGGCTAAACGAATGATGAAACCGCCTGGAGACAAGCACAGCGTGATGCAGCTGAACATGGGCGAAGGGAAGACCTCAGTTATTGTCCCGCTGCTCTGTGTGGTGTTGGCAGACGGCAATTCGATGTGCCGGGTCACAGTGCTGAGATCGCTTTTCAGAACGAATCTTGCATCTCTGAGGCACAGCATTGGAGTATGGCTCAATCGTAGAGTCTATACATTTCCATGCAGAAGAGACATGAACATTGGACAACGAGAAATTACCCAGATAATGTCGGTGTACCAGGAATGCCTGGAAAATCGGGGAGTAGTTCTCACCCGCCCGGAATATTTGTTGTCCTTCCAGCTCAAAATGTACGAAACAGCGCTAAAAGCGGACATTCCCGCAGCGACTTGTTTACTTAAAACCCAGGAATGGCTGAATGGAACTGCTAGAGACATCCTCGATGAGTCCGACGAAATTCTCCACGCCAAATATCAACTGATTTACACAATAGGATCCAAATCTTCAGTCGATGGAGACGATTTACGGTGGACGATTGCGCAGAACTTACTGAAAAGAGTTCCAGTTAAAATGAAATTCCTCTTTCAAAGATTTGGGGTAGAGAATATTGAGTTTGATGATGTCTTTGAACAGGAAAATGGGGCTGAAATATTTACACCGTGTCGTCTTTTGCGGGAAGATATGTACCAGGAATTGATTAATGAACTGGCGGATGATATTTTGGAAGGAAGAGTCACCATGACGAACTGCACGTTTCCAGATCTGAGTGCAGAAGAGAAAAGAGTCGTGAAAGAGTTTTTGACAAAAAGAACTTTGGACGAAGAAACGCATAATGCTACTTTGGACATCTTTTCGGATATTCCCGGCCAGAAAGATATGATCCTCATCTTGGCCGGATATTTGAAGTATGAAGTCCTCCGTGTGGCATTTTCTAAACGCTGGAGAGTTAATTACGGAGTTAATCCCAAAGGGCATTTGAAAATGGCGGTGCCCTTTAAAGCTAAAGATGTTGCCACCAAAATGACAGAATTCGGACACCCGGATGTGGCAATTTGTCTTACCCTTTTGAGTTACTACTATTCAGGGTTAAGTAATGATCAGCTTTTACAGTGTTTCCATCGATTGGAAAGAATGCCTAACGCGGAGACAATATATGAAGGCTGGATCAACGAAATCACAAAAACAAATGTTGACCCTTCTGTCAAAATTTACAATGGACTCCCGTTGGAAGACAGAAAAAGGCGGGATGAATTTTTGTTCCCTATTCTAAGGAAAAATATGTACGTTATCGACTTTTGGCTGTCCAACAACGTTTTTCCTAGCGAAGCACGTCAGTTTGAAAAGAAAATGATGACCACAGCGTGGGACCTTGTTTCAGAGGACAAAAAGAATATCGTCACAGGTTTTAGTGGAACAAATGATTCGCAAGAATTGTTACCGGGACCAATTCGTCAAAATGACCTGGAAGAACTAAACGAAACGAACAAAAACATCCGAAAAATTCTGTTGAGGGAAGAAAACGACGACTTTTACGCGCTGCCCTCGAATGTGACTGGGCTGAAAGTTCTGGAAAACTTGGTAAAGAAAAGCATCCCGGTTCTTTTGGATGCTGGAGCTTTGATGCTGGAATTAGACAACGAACAAGTGGCAGAGAAATGGCTAGAAATGATTCCAGACTCCAATTTCAAAATTCAAAATATCGAAGCAGCAGTTTATTTCGACGACAACAATGTCCTGATGGTCAAAGATCGTCAAAATGGAGTAACCGAATTCGAATTATCTTCCTACAGAGACAGACTGGACAAATGCGTGGTTTACTTAGACGATTACCACACTCGAGGGACGGATTTGACGTTCTATACAAATACCCGCGCCTGTGTGACATTGGGACGAGGAATAACCCGGGATAAAACAGTTCAAGCGTGCATGCGGATGAGGATGTTGGGGAAAGGGCACTCTGTGTCTTTTTGGGGCTCTCAAGAAGCCACCAACGGAATCCGAGAACTCTGTGGCCAAAATGAAATTCGAACGAAAGACGTTCTCCAATGGATCGAGTCAAACAGCAGAAAGTTTGAAAAGGACGGACTCGTTCATTGGACCGTGTCTGGCATGAACTACGCACAGAAACGGGCTTCACACAAACTCTTGGCAAGCGTGGACGTGGCGAAATTGAGTTTAAGATGCAGTGAAAGAGAAATCATAAAATTAGAGGAAATGTATGGGCGTGTTAAGAACGAGCAACTGTTCACGGAAATAATCGGCCAACATTTCTCTGTCCTTACTCAATCGTTCGAGGATGAAAATAAATTCGGATATGAGGGTATTCAAGCAGCGAAGCAAATAATCTGGAAAACTCGGAATGTAATTTTGGACCGATTGAATGAACATATCCCGGACGTGAAAAGATTCGCCGAGTTGATGGACGAAGAGCAAGAAAAGGAACTGGAACAGGACAAAGAACGCGATGATGAAGTTTATCGACAAGTAGAATCGGCAATTCCGTGCAAATCAAAACTGGACAAAAATGTGGAACTTTGTATCAAACACGGCTTTGAGCACATGGATTCCCAATTCGCTCTCCTCTGGAGGAATTCTGTAATAGAATTGCCGGTTGAGTTGAAGAAATACAAATTCGGAAGTCAATTGGACTCGACTTGGGGAGCAAAGGTTTTCGCAACTAAAGATTTTATTTCGGTAGTCCAGAATTATTCAGGATACAACGAAGAATTCCTTCGGCCGTTGACCTGGATCGTCAGTTTCCCATCTCTGCATTTACTCTTACTTAGTCCGCATGAAGCGAATGCATATCTACCGATATTTCGTTCGGACAACCCCGTGTCGACCTTGCACATGTTTTCTCCCAGATTACGACCAAAACAAAATTCTTTGGTAAATGTTCCTGAACTTCAAGTTCCCCTCTGTCGTTCGGTTTCCATAGACGGGCACTTGCAAACCCAGTTATCGGCATTTTCCGGGTCCATGTATTTTGATGATGAACAGGAGCAGGAGGAGTACTCTAACTTTGTCGGTGTTATTCCAAAACGACGATCTGAAAAACACCAGGAAGACTTTGAAAAGGGACTGATCACGAAAATAGGCTTTGTTCTTCCTGAAAACCGGAATTCCGTTTCAGGAGCAATTGCTGAGAAATGTAAATTTCAAGAACACCCAGATAAGTTCATTCGCGGGATTGTCAAAGCTCGTCACGGATTCTTCCCGTCAACTTCCCACGTCTCCATGTTGATTTTGGAGGCCAAGAAGACCGTTTTCGACGAAAATTAAAGGCAAGGAGCTAAGGCGTAAAATTTCCCAGGTTAGCACGTATTTGACACTTAAACAACTTAAGAATAAATAAATGAAATTTTACTTTCTAGCAAAATAATTTTTGTACTTTTAGACCGCGTTGTCGATTCCATTTGCTCGGTCCGTCGATCGTCGAAATCAAATACACATTTCCATATGTGTTGTCTTCTGTTTTCTTAATGGATGGATGACTAAATTAATTTAATTGATGGATAAGAAGCAATAAAACTATTTCGATGGGATTCATTTTTGATCATATTCCCGTGCATAATTCGCTGAGATAGACTCCAAGTTGTTTCAGAACTTGTGACTGGATGCCCGAAAGAGTGGCGTTGGCAATTGGGCTTATGGGGGGGGGATAAAACATGTCGTTTTCATGTCTTCTGATAAAAAAACAGCGATCTTAAGACAAATATTATTCATATAGTAAATTAAAGGCAATTGCTAAAAATATACATGTATCCTGTTACCCAACCCTTAACGGTTGCAGAGTATCACGGTTGCGACTGTATGCATTTTCTAACTCGCCGTTGCAACCGTGCAACCGTTGCAACTTTGCAACCGTAGATTTAGCAGAGGCCCTGTAAGAGTTACGGTAGTATCTGTATGCATTTTGTAAAAACCCAAGGGATCTGCTGAAATAGACTTCACAAATCCCAAGTAATTTCTCTAGAATGTACCTCAAGAACAAAAAAGTTTGATCCCTCTATCAGTTTGCAAAATTTACCTTATGGCCACAAAGTCCACATACTACCACTAACTGTCGTATACTGGATGTCGTTGGTTACAATATAGTTACTCTTATGTATGAATATAAAAATTCAGTGATGTCCTAGGCTTCTTTAAAATTCGACCTCACTGCCAAATCCAAATAGGGAAAGGGACTAAAATTATTTTGTTTCGAGTCTTATTGTTGAGTAAGTTGTGTACTTTCAGTTGTTTAAAATAATAAATGTCAATATATTGACATTGAAACATTAATTTTTGACATTTTGGGGCCTATTTGTATAAAAAATCCTTATAGTCATTTAAAATATTTATCTTCAAATGCAAAATCATCAACAAAACTTACAATATAATAATAGTAAATGAAAATACAATCTTCAATCAGCATTTAACCAACAGTCCTTTCAGTTTAACAACACTCCTTGTACCTTGCAGTCAATCCAATACCTGGTTAAATGTATTTAACTGATGTTGAATGTTGAGCTTAAGTACAAGTATAGATTGCACATTATAACTTGGGAAGGTAATCAAGTTACAATTTGTGTCATTCAATTCAACAGCACAAATCAAAGCCCTTGTATCCCAAGCAGCAAAAGACTGGTGGGAAAAGCTTGGCCCAATGCCCGGCAACAATATTGGCCCTGTGCCGGGTTTGTCCGCTGGGACTATATCGGGCCAGTGAATAATGCCGATCAAATCATCAAATAATAATGCCGATCAAAGCCTTCATAATTTATTTGTGATCCCGGTACTCCATCATATGTGGAAGTTTTATTCAAAATTAGTCAATTCGTTATTGTATTTAAGTATCAGCACAAATATAGTATTGAAAATTGTCAAGAATATGTAGCATAACGTGAGATTGAAATAATAATATAACAATAATAAAGAGTTGGAGAAAAATCATCCCAAAAAGTTTCAATAATTGTTATTATCGCAAGGGTCACCACTATGACATTTGGTTTTGCAACCTCTTTTTTACATTTGGTTTTACATTTGCATATCGACTTAGGGCTGTAGCTGTAGGAGGTGATGGATCTCAAGTCTCAAGGCATTCTCACTTTATAAATTTGTTGTGTCTATGAAGGCAGTCCACACATATACCTACATTTTTTTCGTTTATCCTCGTCTGTAGTTTGTATTGAAACTCGGTTTGTTGTAAACCACACCGGTGTGTATTGAAACTCATGATTTTCAAATGCACGTCAAATTGTCAATATTTGTTGAATATGGTTCAATGACACCCTTTTCTGGTGGAATAGAATTCAACATGTAGAATCGTATAAAAATAGTTTAGAACATGGCAGTCATACATTTACTAAGATATTTATAATTTAAGTCCTAAAATCCACGAAATTTGATATTAAAGTAACACCATTCTAATACAATCAAATTTTGGTGTTTATGAATATTTTTTAAGATTCTACACGTACAGGAGTGAGAAGAATGTTATTATTTTTTCTAACACTGGACATTAATTGCTCATAGATAGAGTTGTAGGTTGTTTCGACCTGGTAATACTTTTGTATGGCTTAAAGTTTATACGGAAAATCTTTTATGTATTATGTATGCAATTATGTGGGGTGGGGACACTGGGCCTGAAGAGTTGTCGGTCGAGTTGGCTAGGTTACAATTTGTATATTAAAGGTGTAAAAATTAATTAATTATTAATTAACACGATTAATTCTTAATTAAAACATGAAATTCGTACAATAATCTGCATAAAAGCTCAGAGATTAGTGTATCCTTGGGTGTTCAATTGCCCCCAAAAACCCGGGTTTTTGCCAAAAAGCTAATTTTGCTACACAAAAACCGAACCCAAAAAACCCGGGTTTTCATGCCCTGGTTAGGCCAAACAACGACCGTGAGTTGACAAGGCCAATCCACACACTGTGGGATTACTAGGATTGGTGGAATGCTGGGAGGGTAACACAGACATTAAATGTTTTAGTTTTTCATATTCGTGAAGTTAGTGAAGGTTTAGATAAAATGCAACTTAATTTGATGATAATAAATATAAAAATTGTTTTCCTTATGGTAGAGATCATATCAAGGAGTCGAGTGTGCCGTAAATGTCGTAAATTTTTTAATTTATTTATGCTTTAAATGTACCACAAATACATTTTAAACTAATTATAAATGGTATTTGCACCAAAACTTTGTGTATTTATAACATATAATACTCATTTAGAGCAAATGTGGACCGTAAAACTGAAAATTCATTGGCACTACATAATATTGTATCACGTAATCATACTACAATAAAAAACGCATTAAATATACCTCAAATGGATGATTATTACTCTTACAGTGTTGATACCAAAAGCTATGTAGTTTACGGCATGCGGCATCAAAAAATAATTTACGGCATGCCGACTTTATACCATCTTGTATTCCATATTTTCTCTCTAACTATGATATAAATAGTATTGAGGTAATAGGCCTAATGATAGGATCAAGAGGAACTATTCCAACCAGAGTTCAGCTAGCCGGTGGCTGGGTGGCTAGGGGGCAAAAGTGACTAGTGGGCGGCTAAATGTACAGGTGGCTAGTGGGCAAAAGTCTAAATGGGGCTAAAAAATACACTAAAGGATCCAAAATATCGCGCAATTTTCGGTAGTTTTACCCCTTTTGCCCACTACCCACTTTGCCCCTTTTGCCCGGGTGGGTGGCTAAATGTTAAAATAGCCGGCTAAAACCGAACTCTGATTCCAACATTCTTCGATAATTTTCGAAAAACATTCTCTCTCTAAGAAGTTTGTCAGAGACATTGTGATATCAGTAATACGTACCTCATCATCCATACATTATCATTTATTTTCATCACAATAAGTTACTTAAAACTAATTACACCATAAAATTGTTCATTGTTGATTTTATATATATGAAATAATCTTAAGTATTTAATTATTACCTTAAATAAAATTCTTATTACTGTAGCAAGCCTTAATATACTAAGGTCAGTTGACAATAAAGTCTTACTACTACAACTTACACAGCAAATAAATATGTTAAGTATTGAGTGGGGTACATCCGCCACGAAGATAAATTTTATGTTACACTTATTATTATCGAGATAATTATCTAGGTGAGTTGCTATCGGGCGGGACTACTATCAGGTAGACTGGTAATTAAAGAAAAACTATTAATTGTCATTGTATGAATAGTGGCACTACGTTGTATATATGAATCTGTAAAAACAAAAACTTGAATTTTTAATTGTTCTGTTCTTACTACCAGTCCACCCGGCGGATGTATATACTTGTAACACTTATCACTTAGCATATTTATTTGATATGTAAGTTCTAAAACATGTTCTCTACCATAAGAAAAACAAAGTTTATATATTACCTTTAGATTAAGTCGCAATATATCTAAACCTAAAAAAATATAATGGCTATGCATGTACACAAATTATATGAAAGCAGGGTGGGAGGAAATAAACTATTTTCCAGCATAAGTATATAAGTACATTGAAGTTCGTAGGTACATTGACTTTAAATTGACAACGCAAGTGCTCTCTTAGGTGTTTTAGATTCTCCTTACCAATCTTACGAGTTAGTAAAATAATATATATAATGCACCAAATATTTTTGATCGCATTAGTTATCACAACAGTCGCAGATGCACAATCTACATGTAAGCAGAACTCCCCAATTGCCGTCTGCTCTCATCCCAAGCCTTTTTTATTCCCGATTCCGACTTTAAATGGGTAAAAATAATTAAGCATAATATAATATCAATATTTTCTAAACTATAATCTTAATTTTTCTGAAATTTTATGTTTCAAGATCTATTTATTAGCTTTGTAAACAATTTAGAGTCAAGACAATCAACCGGCCGATGGATGGCATATGGTACTAAGTAATTCTGCCGTTAGATTTCATTTTGCTGAATTGATGCAAGGAAAGCTGTTAAATTACACAGATGACTTCAGTAATATGTGCGCACGATTCCGTTTCGAACATACTCAAGATTTGGTTGATGGGAGGTGTTGGGGAGTATATTAGCTGATATAATATTATTTCAAATATTTGGTTCAAACTGTGCCTGCGCGCCCAAATCTTAAATTGGAGCGTTACTTTCCTATTCCATCTAAATCTAGTTCAGTTGATCCTGTTCTATCAAGCAAGTAGCACGCCGACCGTGGCCCAGTCCACTTCTACCCTTTTGCTCCTCTGCAAAAATGTCTTGTTGTGTCGGCATTTTCGGTCACTTTGGACCATTTTATTTTGAATTAAGTGTG
>JABASH010003583.1:0-16109 GCA_019776445.1 Tomocerus maximus | reverse complement strand
TACTTCTCTTTGACCGGGAGTCGAGTTTGGGCCGATTTTTCTCCACCCCTGTGAACATATTTCTCAATTCCATGGCTTCGTACAGTGTATTTTTGATTATACTGGTAGTGCAAATAGTTTATCCGTATCAACGATGCAATACCGCAGGCAATTATAAAATTGATGCAGAATGTAACTCGAAAGGACCACCCCGAATCGGTAAAAATATATTTACATATATTTACAATTAAATATATTTACATTTAAAATATATTTACACAGATTTTTATTATTTTTAATTCTTGCCCATAATTACCAGGAACTGAATGGCTCATCTTTATTTACGTCCTTGGTTTCATGCTTAACTCTATCAAGCACTTTTGGCCGATGAAAAAGGGATTTTTTAAGTATAAATGGAATATATGGAACCTTTCTGCACAATTGTCCTTCATGGTCGCCTTCATTTTCTGGGGACTCTCCTATCTGGAATGGACCAACAATCTTGTGCGTGCACTGCTATTTTATGTTTTACCGATTAAATGTTATAAGGATATTATTGACAATATTTGATTCGTTTTGGCCAGAGTGTAACAAATGGAGTCGATCCAGAAATACCGAGACACTTGTGGAAATCCACAGATCCGATCCTTATCGCGGAAGCGTTCTTCGCACTAGCGACAATGCTTTCTGTAGGGAAAATTCTTCAATTTGTGCAAGTAGATCCCAGCTTAGGTAACTTAGATTGCATATAACTTCTTGTATATATCTTGTATGTATGTATATGTATGTATCTTGTATGTAACTTGCATATAACTTGTGTATTATACCTTATCATTATAGGCCCATTGCAAACTGGCCTAGGGAGAGTTATTCATAAATTTTTCACTACGGGAATCTACTTCAGTTTCGTCCTCTTTGCATTTGCTGCAGGTGATCAGTTAGTACTTAGTACAGTGGATATACTATAACTCATATGTACTTGATAAGGAGTTAGACTTAAGACCAATATTTATTTCTCAGGTCTTTCTGGAAATTACAAAGGGTACTTTAACATCAAGGATGAAAACGGAGTACAAGTAGAGACAAAGGTTCAGGACGATTTTGCAGATTTCTTCGGCACTACGAAAAATCTATATTTTGGGTTGTACGGACTGATCAATAGAGACGCTCTAGTGATTGAGTTAGATGATATTGAGCTGGCCAATGGTACTAAAGTACCCCAACATCATTACATTAACCAAGCCACTGGAAAATGTATGTCTGTGGCCTTCCACATTTTCGCTGTCATCATGATGATGAGCGTTCTCGTCGCGTTTTTGTTCAATGCTTTTGGCGAAGCCCAAGATGGGGAGTTGACAACATGGAAGTACACTCGTGTGAGTAATTAAGTTATATTTTACAATTAAAAAAAAAAAAAAATCTGTTATATTTATTTAATTGTCTAAATTAATTTAATAGTTAATGAAAAAATCAGTATATTAAGATAATTAATTATTTTATTTTATTTTAAAAATATAATTTTAACTCGGCAATAAAAATTTCAAATGTTTAACAAAAACATTTCTTTTAGACCGAAGTATATCTCCATTTTGGATTAGAGACGGCGATCCCTTCCCCTGTGAACTTGTTGACCTTCCTTAATATGTACTATTACAGCAGGTGTAACAAAAAAACTGCCATAGCTTCAGGCTGTTCCTCCAGACTATGTTGCTATTATGTAAGGGATACAAATCCTTACCCCTCAAAACCAATTGGATTCGATTAATATATTTATGAATCTGAGTTAATTTTGTGACTTTTAGCACGAGCGAGAGACTAAGCAAGATGCAAAGAAACGGAGAAGTCAGTACTTTATTCTAATGAATAAATTCAGATTACAGTACATTGAACTGGTTCAGACAAAGAAAGATGAAGAACTTGCCACTGCTGACGATGTCATCGAAATCTACGAAGAGTTGGAGCAATTCAAAGCTTTAATGCAAGAAAAGGGATGGAAAACTCCAGAGAAGTAGTTTAAAATTCTTGCATGGTGCTATTCGCATTAAATGTGAAATTGTATATAACTTGTACATAAGTATTGTTTATAACTTATCATTATAGGTCGGGAATGGATGAGTATGGAAAGCCTGGATCCAATTCTACGTTAGGGCCTCCTGTATCAGCGTCATCTCCTAAGCCTTCTCCTTCGGCGGCTGCAAGAATGTCACCACAGGCGCCATCGATAACTCCGATAAAGTCTACACCTTCTACTTCTGCGGCTGCAAACATGTCATCGATTACTCCGACAAAAACCCCCAAAACCGCCGCCCCGTCTAAATCGGCTACAGCTGCGTCAATGACACCCACACTTGCCAAGTTCTTTACACCCTCAACTCAAACGCCATCGACATCGCAGGCGATGGAAATGAAGCCAATCGTTGCACCCCCCAAAACAGGGACCCCTTCCAAGGCCCCGGTGCTGCCATCCCGCATTGGGTCTCCTTCTGCTTCAGCCTCCAAGCAGCCTACTCCAGCTCCAGCTACACCTTCTGTGGCATCTAAAGTGGAGCCTTCCATTGTGGACCTTGTGCCCCCAACCTTACCACCCAAAGGTTCTTCAGTCGATGTTTCGTCTCAGCCATCGAAAGCTAGTGCAACACTGCCAACCCAAACTCCACCTACTCCTTCGAAGGCGGAATCCAAGAGTGAAAAGGATCCTGCATCTCCCTCTAAATAATCTCACATCTACCTACATGTACTCATGTACTTTAATATCCATTTTTTTACGAATCGAAACTTTTATAATCAAGTGAAACTTATAAAATGTACACAAGCATTTTACAATAATGAACAGTCTATAACCTACAAATGTGTGCTATTAGATATTATAAGTTTGCAATAAGTGTTATGTAATAATATGATGACCAATAAATGGTTGAGCGCTGACAAAAACAGTGCCATGATTATAGCAAATTGAATATATAGATTTGACATATTCGTGTCTCTGCAAATTGCTTGGGTGGGTGTTAAATTGTGTAAAACTCGTGACTCATCCAAGAAATTATCAGGTTGCCTCATTCAACTCAGCACTTTTAATATTAGCATTAACACCATATTATTATAGTGTATTGTGAATACCGAAATAACAGACTAGACAGTCTTAAATGGAGTTAATGGCTGAGACTTTATGATAAATGAAAGGTAAATCTAATACATTAAAGGTAGGAAATTCTTTAAAGTTTCATGGACACATACATAATTATAAGAAGACATGCAGAAGAGGATGCATCACAGTACAGATATGCAACTAAAAATAGTCTCCGTCATGCATGTAGAGTAGAGTGCATAGTACAGATAATAATGTAGCTATAGAAAGCATATCTCACCTACATAGTTAGGTATTTAGTTAGGTACCAACTTTTGTATTCTCCGCAGTGGCAATGGCAATCACTATAGCTTCAATGTCATGGTATAGCATTGTTGTCTTCATCATTACGCTATAGTAGTCGCTAGCTGCAGTATGCATCTTTGGGTGCGACAATCACATTGTCTTAGAAGTCATTTTTATGTCGCATTACTAAATAAGGGTAGCATCAAACATTGGCCTAAGGTTTAACTAATTATTAGTCATCGACAAAGTGTTATTGCTAGTGCGTTGGTTGGTGGTCTACGCAAAACCTCTACTAGGAATACCTTACATTAATAATTAGTAATACCTTCAACACAACTTACGACACTTTGTCTTACAAACATTTTAACTCAGCATTCATAATAATACTGAAACGAAACTATTTCCCCATTAGACATTGGAAGTGGCTGACTCATCAATTGATTGGCTTAACCAAACCTCAAAAACCACAAGAATTGTAGCAGTTTGGCTGTTAATTCTGTACTTTTAATCGTAACTACGTAAAAGGTTGGTTTAACAAATTGTCATTTTCTAGTTTTACGGCAATATGAGGATTCTAAGACGTCTAAAGTTGAGTTTGGATTATTTTGTGCTTATAAATAAATACAAAGCAATTTCTCTAGCATAAGTTGTCAGATACTAGTCCTACAGATCGATATAATCCAATCTTAGACTATATATACCGGTAGCCAAACTAATGTAAACGGAAAGAGTCTCTAGTACTACCTTATACAAGAAGAGGTTTGTAAATCCTGCATTATCTGTTGAATAACAATCGGTCAATCCTTTTCAGGGTCTATCCAAATCTACAAAATGAAGAAAATACTGATTGGGTCCGTTTTGATTTTTCTGGTTTGCATCGTGATTGAGTGCGAGTGTGCCAGTTGGAAGGTCGTCACGGTTAGTGTGCACAAAATTATAGCTTCTTATTTACGTGTATGCATACATAATTGATCACTTTTGTCAATATCAACTGGTATGTGTAGCTTCCCCCGCTGGCAACAACAAAAGCCACAAAACGTACCTATCGCTGTGACTGCAGTTCGGGCAATGAAGAGCAAATCTGTGCGAGCAATGGCATTACTTACAAAAATGATTGTCTTTTTCAATGTGCCAAAAAGAGAGTTCCACGTAAGTTTAACTCTCTTGCTATAATTGTGTATTGGTAATTTATAATAGAACCGTAAATGCATATAATATCTGTAATATGCGTATACTACGCTGTGCAGAATTATGCATGTACTCTAGATTGGATAGATTTTCATTAGTTTTGTAAAACATGAAATGATGATAGCATTATTTCATGGAGAATCATAACAAATTATTACTCTGTGCAGGACTCCGTAAAATACGATCGGGAAGTTGCGGTGGGTTATCTAAAGAAACCTTTTGGAAAAAGAATTGACGATTGTGACAAAATGGCCTATTGGGTTTTGATGGTAACTTTTAATCTTTGAATAACTTTTATTTTATTTGTTCATCTTGGTCGTTAACTAGAGCACGGGTAGTTGCTACTTTTAAAAGAGTCTGAATATATTGTTAATTTATGACATAATAATTCCTTTTTTACAGTTTTGTATATATTAAAAGTGTTGTTTGGTTTACCGATTGCTTTGGTTCATTTCATTTGCATCAAGCTGGCAATAACCCGTTATTAACAGACTATGTTGGCGTCATCATTTCTATCCGGTAAGTGTTTATCGAGTTGGGAACTCCTTCATTAGATGCTTTATGCTGTTACAAACACGAAAGACAGATAAGAGCATTTTGTGTAAATACAAAAACTTGGCATTTCACTCAAAAAGATATACGCGTGCACACATAAGTGACAAAATAACGATTTACCGATAGTTGTTTGGTAGTTCGGTACTTAATTTAACTGAGTATTGGATAGGATGACAAATCGAATATTGACTACATGTCAACTCAATCATGGGGGCTACTAATGATATGAACATGGAAAATCTAACGAGGCTCGTGGTTGCAGATATGAGCATGCAAATAAATTGTCAATAATTGAGGATTAAATTATAACGCGGACTAAATTATAACTCTCTCTGATACTCTGCTAGTCCATGTAACTCCCACTCTTCCTCAACTGTGCATTGCTCCCTTCTTTATTTCCATATTTTTCCTTCTCATTCGAAATACTGTTTTTTTAATTTTGTGCATCAACCGTGAAGAGGATAATGTAGTATGAGCGTGAGAGATAAATTATCAACCGAAAACACACTGAATGTCACAGTCACCTTTGCCATCAACTCATTAGTGGCTAATCAATTATCTTTAGTGGCTTGTTTTCACTGTCTCTAGGTGGTTAGCACTAGCAATGTGAAGAGACTTCGAAAAGATAGCAGATAGATACACTAATAACAATTATATTATAAGTACATGCAAAGTTTGCAAAGCAACATCACAATCCTTTTCTATTACCTCGCACTATCTGTAATAAACAGCTCTTGAAAGGAAAAAAATCAGAACTGATATAATAATTGTACATTCAATGCGTCCTGCTTTATGGTAAGGCAGTCTAAGAGGAATAAAATTCTGCTAGAAACACTTGAGACACGAAAACACGAAAAATAAAACTTCTTCAGAAATGGATCCCGTACCACGAAACCCTACTGAAGTATTTCAGGAAGATCCCAAATTGGACATATCAAGTGAGAATAAATATTTTGACATATAATTGGTTTTATGCAGACAATTACTGTAGTTCCCGTCTTTATGAATCTTCCTTTGTGGTGCTTGGTAGTCTAAAATTAAAGATTAAGCAAAATAGTCACGTACATACCATATACGTATTTTATGTTTCATTGTTTGCATTTGTAGTTGCAGGAAAAGAGGAAATCATAGCCAACGCTTTGGAGGAATTCAACGAAAATACATTTCATAAGTACTGGGAGTATTTACTAGTTCTACTGGAAATGCCCGTTGAGGCTGAAAAATACGACCATGTGACGGATTTTCATGACAAAGTTATACTTATCCTTAAAAACTGGGTGGAATTAGTCGGAGAAAAGGCTACGATCAATAGATTTAATTACTTTTTGAGATGCCATCGCTCAATTACATGTAAGTAGAGATCCTATTTAAAAACCTAACAAACAGCAAACAATTTTATGCGTTTTATTAAGAGATTGATCAGATAAATACTTTTTCTCTTTAGGTAAAATACGCAAGCAAGTTTTGGAAATGATCGATTCGCACTGAAATTACGATCGCAGTAATGACATTAAGTAAAAATCAGAGTAATTATTGATATTGCGTAAGATGATTATTGAAATTGGCTCATATATCTTTTGAAGTCCTAGAAAATGTCCACTTTATTGGAGCCTCTGCGATTTGAGATTTTAAAACATCAAACGTATTCCGCAGATTGAAACACAAATTCGCAGAGGTCCCAAAAAATTTAAATTGTCTTAATGAATAGTATAATATTATGCCTAATGAATTACCTTGACCTAAGTGAATGTACCAATATATTTTTGCCAAAAAATTTATTTCATATTTGTGACAAGTTAAAATAAATGTAAATATTATTTTTACATGTCTACCTTCATATTGCTTTCAAAATCATATTGAAATTCCATAAAATAAAAGTGTTTTATTCCATAAACCAATGAAATCTTCTTCGAATTCACTTTCAGGTTCATCATATGTCTGAATAAATATCCAGGGCAATTTGTGTTCTCCTCGATCTTTGTACCAATTTTTCCACTTAGTGTCTAATTCATTATATTTGCTAGAAAAGCTTACCAATTTAGGAGTCATAATATTTATTTTCATCAAATACTCGCGGAGTATACCAGTGATGAAAACGTCTTCAATCCAGAATATTTTATTGTTAGGTAGAGTCAAGCTAGTCTCGTACAAAGTTTTAACGACATCATAACTGATAAGATAACCTGTTCCCATACAATAGTCAGGGTAAAAATCCTCTGAAAACTCATTTTCAGTAATGTATGATTTATCTGTTTCAATAAGCCTTTGAGGCACAACAAACTGACGAACTTTGCAAGATATTGTATTGTTTTCCTTGAGATTACTCAAGTGTTTCAGCAATTGAAATACCTCAATGAATACATCATCATCTGTTTTCAAAATGTAGTTTGTCTCAGGGCAATACTCCAAAACCCATTTAAAACTCATCAGAGTTTTGTAAGTTAGTGCACGATAAGTATCCGTGAAACCGACGACAACTACATCGTTGTAAATCTTACTCTCTTCTGCTATTATTGTATTTTCAAAATTGTCGTTTCGGTTTTCTGCAAGAACGAATATCAGTTTTATGCACCATCGTTTGTTCTCCCGCACAGAGCCCCATGTATTTCTAATTGTCGTCCTGCGATGGAAATTATGGCGAGCCGAAAGAACGGCTATGACGAACACCTTCTTTTTCAGACATATTTCCGATAAGGTACATTTACAGCAATTTATTTTGTTATTTACTGAAAATTTGACATTCTCTAATTGAATATTATCATTTTCCAGTCCGAAAAGATCACTTTCTTTGGAAAATTCACTAGTAGAGACTGTGAGGGTCCAATCGACAAGATAAACTATTGTAATTACCGTTGCAAGGCAAACTACTATCTGTAATGCAACAGACAGTTTTGCATCATACAAATTTAGGATTTTAATAACATAATAGTAATAAAATAAAGATATTCAGCCATACCATGGGATTCCATGAACAGACCTTGGTGAATTTTCTTCGAATGACTTTAGTTAGTGCCCACCCCATAATATAATTTTGAGAAAATGATGACGAAAAACTTTAAATCATATTAATTTGCGACAACAAACTCCTTTTTAATAGTCATATTTTGAACATTTGTTTTAGTACAAAGCTCAAATGCATACATCGTCCAGATTTTAACGTTGTTAATAGGATATAGTATCAAGACAAACATTGAGACTGATAGTAAGGTAAACAAAGTAGATAAGTTTAAAATGTTAAAACTTATCATAAGCTTTGACTGTATATTTAATATGTATTTATTCAAGTATAAAATTGAGATAAATAGATCAACACACTGACGGAACTGGAAGCACAATCACAAACTGCAAGAATTAAAAGTAACTACTGGCCCAAACATACAGACAAATGTAAATTCAATTATATGACAGAATGGGTACACCTATAAATAGCAGAAAAGACCTGCACTAAGAAATGCGAAAATTAATTGTGGAATATTACAATTTAAATTCATCCATCTGATTGCACTGCACGTTGCAAATTGCACGATTATATCATATTCCTAAGATAAATATAAACATTAAAATAGATACACCTAAATAAAATCAAAATGTTTTTGTACACTTAGACACTGTCGAAAACTCCATCATTATCGGAGTGAGATTTATCTTCATTGTCTGAGTCTAAGGCAGTTTCATTTTCATTAAGCTCAGCTACACTTGAGACACTGTGACTTCTCTTAGATTCATGAGCCTAAGAAACACAAATATATTATATGAAATATATTTAGCTCTTATATTTACATAAATTATAATGAATACATAAATATAGATTGAAAAGGTACTGTTTTCGCAATTTGAAGAAGAGTGGCTGCTGCTCCTTTTCCTGTCTGTTGCACGAGTTTACTCAAATGGCTCCTTTTGTTGCTCAATAATTTGTACGGTTCATCAAATTCCTGGACAGACAGTTTCAAAATGCGTTAACAGGGTAAATCATTGTTATGATAGGAATTATTATAGTTTTGCCATGCTTAGTAGTTCAATACCATAATTTGTCCTGCGTCAAGAACCAATATTCTATCCGAATCCATCACCGTGTGAAGACGATGGGCAACAGTAAGCACTGTACATTCAGCGAATTTTGTTCGAATAGTTTTCTGAATCAAGGCATCAGTTCTATTTCAAATAATCAGAATTCAGAATCAATTACTATTTTCCTTTTGTATACTACTATAAGTGTGGGAGAAATTAAATATTATGAAAGAGGAAATTATTATACTCTGGATCAACATTTGCCGTAGCCTCATCTAAAACGAGAATCTTGTTCTTCCTCAAAATAGCTCGTCCAAGGCATATAAGTTGTCTCTAAAACCCAGTTAAAACAGTAGTACAGTAATACACTCGTCATAAGTGGATTAACTAAATTGTAAATAAGTAAAAGGTTTAAGCAAAGGTGTACCTGGCCGACACTGAAATTGGAACCTCCTTCAGCAATCTAGTTTAGTAACGTTTAAGAAAGTTATGTGGTTATTATTACAGTAACAATAAAGTGCTAAATATTTAGATTTTTTTCAGTATACCTGTATATCTAACCCTCCTGAACCCATTTCTTTAACAGCTTCATTTAGCTGTACTTCAGTCAAGACTTCCCAAATATCAGCATCTGAATAGTCACCAAAGAGGTCAAGATTCCTTCGGAGACTGCCAATAAATAATACAGGATCTTGTGGGATAATCGAGATTTTCGATCGTAAATCGTGAAGCCCTAATTTCAAAACGTTGACTCCGTCAATTTCAATCAAACCGGTACAAGGCTCGGCAATTCTAAAAAGGACTGTAATTAACGATGATTTTCCAGCCCCGGTACGACCGACAATTCCCACTTTTTCAGAAGCTCTAATTTTGCATGTGATGTCTTTAAGAACCAAAGCTTCATCGTTGTATTTCAAAGAAACCTTGTTAAATATAATCATTCCGTTGGATGGCCAGTCCTCTCGAGGTTTTCGCCCTGTTCCACATAATATATAAGTAAGCAACTTACGTTTTCAGAAAAATTATTTAAGACATAAATATTATGATACATAAAGTTATACCAGGAGCAGATTCTAATGGAGGTTCAGGCTCAATTGCAGCATACTCAAGTACTCTTTCGACGGAGACCATCATGTTCTCCGACTCTGCCGACTGCCTTACGCCCCACTTTAGTCAAATGGGTAAACAAAATTAAATTAAATTGAGGTAAATCGAAAGGTCCATTCAAAATAAGGTTCATTCGAAAGATAAGACATTCATGAAATGTTCCATAGTTTTTTCGGTGACTATTGGTATTCAATTATGGTTTAAAATTAATGGTTTGACGCGTCATCGGACTTTATATTTTGGCCTTCGGTTACTATCGTAGGAGTATGAGTATTAACTATATAAAACAGTCTATGGAAACTTTCATTGCAGCCTTTTTTAATCATTGCTTTTTTCTCTAGTTATTTTGTTACCTGGAATAACCCTGTTAAGGTCATAGCACTGCTGACTGCTAAACCCACAGCTGCACCTTCTGCAAATAATTTGAAATTGTTACTGGGTTTAAATACTAATTGCCGATATATTATCACGTATTACAAATCAAAAAAAAATATCTTGAAAACATTTAACATTAAAACATCTTTACCTTGTCTCATAACCATGAAACTAAAAGTTACAGTTGCAATAAAGAACACCGAAACCCAGTCGACAAAAATGCCCAGCCATCTTGCAGTAGCTAGGAAAAGGTACCATGAAGAAGAATGCAAATCCTGGTGAGAATCAAATTGTTTAATGAATTGCTCTTCGCATTGGAACGCACGAATTGTTGTTAGACCGTATAGGGAAGTACTCAAATGAGAAAATACAGGACTTCTTGCTAATATTGGAACAAAGACAGCAGATTTATTATTAAAATGTTGATTGAGATGTTCTTAGTGTTGTCGTTTGATAAATGAGCTCACCTAGTCCTTCAAGACGTTTCACACTCCGAGCAGTTTTCAAGTAAAAGCCACGGATAAAATGAAAGACAACCGCGAGGAGAAGAGAAGGGACGATCTATCGTAGGAAGAGTTTAATTATTGACCAAAACTTAGGAGATATTAGTACTGCAGCATGGTTTATGGTATAAATACTTGCAAAAGTGCATGAATATAAATCCTACCAGTAATGGATTCACAAGACTCACAATAGTCACAATTCCTAAAACTTGTAGACAGACCTGCGAAATTCACGTCGGTTATTGCATGCTTTGCTTTAATTTCTAACTGACATTATAAGATTAATTTTTGGGGATTCGTAATACTAAAACAATATCTTACTTCCATTGTATCGAACACTGCCGGTGGCAAGGTCTCGTCAATAATGCCAATGTCTTTTGCAAATCGGTTCAATACTCGACCTAACATCAAACACACGTTAAAAACTACTGATAAAAGCATTAATACATCTTGATGAAATCTTACCGAATTAGCTAACTTACCCACAGGATTATTTTCAAAGAAATGCATAGGTGCTCTAAGAACGCCCTGAAATAATCTTCGATGGAGATTAACGGATGCTGACATGCAAATATTGAAAAAGCTTGCAGTTCTAATTAAAGATACGACGAATAAGCCTGCCGTGATTCCAGAGTAAATGTAAACTTGCAAATTCCTATCTGTGCCAATATCAAAAGTAACTTCCCGCAAAACTCCTGGTTCTATAAGATCCGCATTGAGAGTATCGTTTTCGGTGGTATTATGAGGTGTCCTGGCCTCTTCTGCTTTTGTCCTGTATGCAGCCAACAAAATCATCAATCAATACTCCGCATTTTGGACGATTAAAAAGGTTTTAATATTAGTAGTTGTATACACTTATTTTACCATAACTGAAGCCAATAGTCAGATCCTGTGAACAAAATTTGCGTTAGCAAATTTGAAACTATAAGGAGAAAAAGTGTGCAGCAATTACTTCCAGAATTGAAATAATTCCAATAAACTCCCCATCCAATATTCCCGGTAGACTTCATTTCGTCAACAAGTTTCGGTTCCAAGGCTTCCAATAATTCTTTGCTGTCTCCTTTTTGTCTGAAGCTGCTGTCACTGCGGTGAAAAGTCCCATAACGCTTCTTTTTCAATGGAGGAAATAGCAAACTAGTTCTTCAAAACAAACCAAAGATTTTGTTAGTACATGGTACTCCATAGGAATTAATTAAAATCTTACTTTTGGTCTAATGAACCATGTCCATGACTGCGGGCAATAGCAGGTTCCTCGTCGTCCTGAAATTCTTCTGGAACAAGAAATTCGCCTCCCCCCATAATTCCCAACTCTAGAATACTCATAGAGGCGCTCCGTCTAAATTCTAATTTTGGCTTCGGTACGGACATTCCTTCGAAAATACCCTTGTGTATAGAACTTGCAGGCGCCGGATGATCTTCAGATTGTAGTAGTTGAGCAAAGTTGATGCCCGTTTTCAACAGCTCTGTGTAGTTTCCCTGAGCTTGTACCTTTCCATTGTTGATAAGTATAATTTCGTCGGCTGGTTTCAAAAATTGTAACTGATGTGTGACTAAGATTCTAGCTTTATTCTTCAAAATGCCCATTATGCAATTATCAAAGAGGTGACGACCAACATGGGTGTCCACTGCGCTTAGTGGGTCATCAAGTAAGACAATGTCACCATTGGCATACACGGCCCTAGAAAAGGTTATCGTTTCAAAATATTTATTTCATCAGTAAATATATTATTCCACTTCATCGAGAAAGCATTGAAATGTGTACATACCGAGCTAAATTAAGACGGGCTTTTTGTCCTCCACTGAGGGAGCTTCCTCTTTCACCGACTAGAGTGTTATCACCGAAAGGGAATAAGCTCAAATCCCTCTTCAAAGCGCAAGCCTCGACAACTTTATCGTACCAACTGGCTTCAAATGGAAGGCCGAATAAAATGTTGTCTTTTATTGTTCCACCGAAGACCCAAGGCTCCTGCGAGGCATACGCAATTCGGCCGGTAACTCGAATTTCCCCGGATAACGTAGGTAGTTCCCGTAAAATAGCTTGAAGAAGGGATCCCTGGCAAATGTGTATAAATTAACTCGATTGAGTCGATCAAATTATTAATGATTTCAGAATCTTACCTTGCCAGCCCCCACAGTACCAATCACAGCAATCAGTTGTCCTCTTTTAACTTGCAAAGATACATTTGATAGAGTCATTTCTTCTGACTGTGCATTCCATTTAGCACAGAGATTCGTAACTTTCACACCATGATGGCTCTTTGAAACCTTTTCTTTTTGAAAAGGATTTACAATCGGAGAGGTCTGTCTTTCCTCCATTAGAAGAAAATCCTAAAGAGGTAGTTTCAAACAGAAAGAATAAAATTCACTGTAGAACTCAAAACGTTTCTTAGGTACTCACCTCCAATCGTTTGATTGATACCAAAACTTCAGCCAACTGTGAGATTCCATTTGGGAAGAAGAGGGTCATTATCAAACGAACATTGTTGTACAATGAAAGTGTCACAAAGACCTGTCATAAAAGTAAGCTTTTAATTCAATTTTTAATGCTTTATTAGTATTTATTCTATGCACATTGTTAGATTTACGAGGTTAAAATTGTCAGACCTTTTCAGCATTCAAGTAATTTCCAGTGAGAACGTATGACAACAATGTAAGAAAAATTACGACTTTGGAAGAAATGTAATACAGACTTAAATTAATGGATTTCAAAGCTGCAGTTTTTTTGATCTCGTATATTTCTTCCCTATAAGAACAAATGGATAAGGTTTAGCAAATAATATTTTAGATTTCATTGATATACCAACATACAAGTAGGGATTACTTACTCTCTTGATTTAGCAACTAATTTTGAAAATGGTCCTTCCCAAGTGTACATCTTAATAACTCTCATTGCCGAAACGATCTCATTCATGATTCTAATTCGGAAATCAGTTTTCCTAGCAATTACTAATCGCAACTTTCCAAAAAGACGGCCCATTTGACCTATTGACACAAAATAGTATACAATCTTGAAGAATATTGTTTTAATGACGGAAAACGGGAGGGAAAATTATTTTTACTTTGAAAAGGAACAAAGAGGACTAGGAGAGAAACTCCTACAAGACATGACCATCCAAAGTACCCCCAGAGGATATAAATAACGACACAGATTTGGAGGGGTCCCACCTATAATGGTATATTAATGATATTAGTGATGTACAGTTAGTATAGTGATAGTGGTAAGTGCATTACAGTAGTAATTATACTGAATTACTTACCCACAGATAGTGAAAAAATCCCGTAGCAATATCAAAACGATTGACATCATTGGCCAGTAAATTTACCAACTGTCCGATTGCAGTTTTTCCTAAAGATGCATGACTAAGTCGCATGGCCTAAAACAGAACATGGATTATACACAAAAGAAGATGACCACTATTTAATAAGATTCCATTATTCCATTTGTCGGTCCAATATTTCTCAAAGAACAAACCTTTCTAAAAACAAGCGATGAACATGCCACACGCATCTGCATTCCATTGTGCTGAACACCGAAGAAGAAGGGATGATGCTGGGTGGTGTACAAAGCAGAGAAAAGAACTACTCCACCAGCAAACAAATATCTGGAAAAAATTGTGTTAGTCTTTGTGGAAAATGGTTGCAATTCCAATTCTAAATTGTATTTTGGTCCAGGTCTACTAATATTTTTATTGTTACCCTTCATAAAGCTCAAATTCCCCACCAAAGTATCGGATAAGATACCCGAGAAACAAAGGCTGGCCGATCCTAAATAATTTATGTGGATATGACAAAAGATTCATCAATGAAGTGATTAATTTTATGGTTATGCTACAATAATAGGACTTAGGACTCACTTGTAAATGATTTCCTCTGTAACGCAAAGTATTCCAAAGAAGGCATATTTTAATCCAAAAACTTTGATGAGAGCTTTGGTGAGACTGGGAATCTTTTGTTTCTTGCTGCTGTGAGTTTTGTTGTATCTTTCGCATGCGACCACTTGTTCTTGCCAAGCGGCTGCTAGATGGTTACCCAAAGTAGAGGATTTGTCTTCCGGAAGAACCCGGTACAAATCTTCTATCTCTAGATCTCGTTTAGAGCCCAAACGGAAAAGTCTAAGAAGCCACCTTCAAATTAAAACAAAATCGAGATTTAGAGTATGCACTCTAACACTATACGTATACGTACCTCTAATTACATATTCCCGTTTTGTATAGTTTGTAATTACAAGGAAATTGCAATAATAATGCTCATAATGCTCAATGACATGTATGTGATGGATGGGTATTATTCGGAATTTTGAAAAATATTTTATGTGAAAATTGTCCTTGGGACAGTCTTTTAGCCGATCTTTTAGCGAGTCAGATATCTATCATCATTATCATATACTACTTTAAATTATGATCTAATGGATAATTTCAAAATATCATGCTGGTGTTTAGAATACTGATAACCAAATTCTCTTTCTGCTAGTTTTTGAAGTAGTATTATATAAGTGTGTTTAATACCAAGAGTAGAGTACCTACCTACATGCCCTATATACAATTATCATTTCTTATCTCCGTCCCTCTGCCTGTCTCTTTCATAATTGGCAGCTTACATATTGCATTGAACAACAGATATAACTCCACCAATGTAGTTAACGGACCGGATATTTTATATTAATATCTTGGTAATCTATGTAAGTAGTGCTGAAAGTAATGCATGTGGTAACACAAATTCTTCTCATTGCTTGGTACTTGGTACCCATACATCAAAGGATATTCCATTATTTATACATAGTGTGTCATATCTGGCAACTGACAATGGTTTTAGGTAATGCTGTAAAAAGTTCTTAGATTAGGGTAATTCTGCGTCTGCATGAGCTGTTCATGGATGGGTGGCAATGGCAATGTCAATTGCAGATCCATTCCAATCAATAATACGATCCACAATAAATACTTCAAAATGAAAATCTCATGGAAATTGAAGGCACATTCACGTATAGGTATTTAGTATTTCTTATTTCGCTAAATGTGATAGTATAG